>JBBPDA010077148.1:0-12420 GCA_037974385.1 Arnoldichthys spilopterus | reverse complement strand
GAGAGAGAGAGAGAGAGAGAGAGAGAGAGAGAGAGAGAGAGAGAGCGAGAGAGAGAGAGAGAGAGAGAGAGAGAGAATATTTTGTTGGGTCCTGTCAGCCTTGGATTAAGTAATAGAACTCGAGATCATGATGTTCAGTATTATGTTATTTTTAAAGTTCTAATAAATTTTTAACTGGATTATACAAACTAATTTTTAACCTTTTGTATTTATTTACATTGAGCCTCCAACGTTCAAAAGAACAGAAAGATCTGCATCAAGATCTTTTCAGTCCTGGCTCCCCAGTGGTGCAATGAACTTCCTTTTGCCATCAGAACTACAGAATCCCTTGCTGCTTTCAACAACTCACGACAACTCAAAACGCATTGTCTATTTATTGTTTATTCTGTCTTTTGGGTTTACAGGTTTGGCAGGGTTTGTTATGGTGTGTAACTCAGCTAGTCTTAGTAGAATGACTGCTGTTGATGGGCTTAGCTTGATAGATAGAAGAACAGACATGGACTACAAAGCACTGTTGTTCCTCACTCTGGATCAGAGAGTCTGCTAAATGCTGTAAATGTAAATATTTATACCACTAAAAAACAATCAACTGCAATTGATATATTATATATTAAAAGTATGAAATTATCCCCTGAACTGGAATTGGGAACCTATGATGGCCTAAAGGCTTGAGGGGACCTTTTTAATATTTGCATGCTTCAAAAATGATTCAAAATGTATAAAAATTAGAAGAGCTTTACTTTATCTTTTACTTTACTTTGACATTTTTAACACATTTTAACCCTGAATGCTAAAACTGGGGGAGCTATGGATCTGTGGTGTGTTGGACTAATCTCTGTAAGGTAAATTGTCCTAAAGATTTTCTCTGTCTTTGAGATTAAGGGTAATATATTTGTAGTAAATAAAGCAGAATGTGTGTATATGTGTGTTATTCCTCACATATTTATACTGCTATCACTCATTCTGTCTGTAAAATTCCGCTGCAGCATCAGGGAGTGTTCAGAGGGCCAAGAAACAGCTGGAGTTTCCAGCACCTGTGTGGATGTGCATGTGCATGTGTGTGCATGCGTAAATGTGTGTGTGTTGCACCTGGTCCTAAGGTCAATGTATGCCCATTTCACACTGTGCCACTAAATGAAATAATAACATTAGTAATACCACTGCTACTAATAACAGCAACTAGAACTTTATTAGTAAGCAAAGTTCAAAGTAAATTAATAAAGGTTAAAAATTAGTCAAACTCATTAATACATTAATAAAACAGTGTAAATAATACATGGCAAACAAAAAAAATCAAAGCTGCAAAAATTGAGTGCATACATGCACACACACACACACACATGCACACACTACTGTAGAACACATGCTGAGTCTTCTCTTCCACTATAAATAATGGAGTGAGGACACGCAGGGGTCCTGATGAACTTTAATAAAAGAATACTATTTGCATTTAACTCTGAAGGAGTATCAATACTGTGTTCCGAGACATTTCTAAAGGAAATTAGTGAATTACAGTTTTGGTAAACGTGGCATTATTTTGTTCTGCTCTAAGGAACTACAGTCCCCACATTTAAACTCAATATATAAGAGGGTTCAGTCATCCAATCACTTAAGCTATGTTCACATTGATTCTGATTTTTTGCTCAGATCCGATCATGAGCCATCTGCCAAATCACCAGTGATTGTTTCTTGGATCACTTTTGGTAGGTACTAAGCACTGGATTCCAAGAATACCCCCTAAGACCTGCTGTTTTGGAGATGCTATGACCAAGTTGTAGCTGTCACAATTTGGCCCAGAGTTGCTCAGATACCTACACTTGTTCAGTCTCCTGCTTCCAACATATCAACTTCAAGCACTCAGTGTTTACTGGCTGCATAATTATATCTTACATCTTGAGACAATAGCATTTCTGGCCATTGTGGTGCCCTTGACAATACTGACAACCCCTTCCTCTTCCTGTTCCAAAGAAAACATGGCCTGGCCCCTTTCATACTATATACTATCTCATTCATAACAAATAACTATATTCAATGCAAGCAATTTGTTTTTTGTTTTTTTTAATTGCATATAGAGTGAGTTGTGTGGTGCACCAGCCATCTGTTTAGGCTACCTATGCCTAGAAACTGTAGACAGGTGTCATTCTATCAAGATAATCACATTTAAAACATATATTTGTGTCACCATTACTTTCAGGATTGTTGGTTGAGTTGACGGCAAGCGCAGGAGAACGTGGTATTAAACGAAAAAGGAGATTTATTAAAGAAAACACGAAAAACACTGAACGTAAACAGAGAAACAAAACACGAAGCATAAGGTCACGGAGTTTGAACTGAAAAACGGCAAGGCACAACAGCGGAATAACAACAGACAAACCACGACACTAAAACAAACCACAGAGACTAAATAGACACAGGAAATAGACGACACCTGACCAACAAATTAACACATGGGACACAGCTGAGGGGCGTGGCTACACACTAAACACGATGACAAGACACTTGGAAGAAACCAAAACAACATAGACACGTGGAACACAAGGGCATGATCGTCACACAGCCCTTCCCCTAGGAACAGTGTCCCGGTGTGACTAAATACCGCCACAACCGAGCACTGACCTAGGTGGAAGGCAACACAGAACACTAGGACATGGCTCAAGAACCTAAACACACAAAGACAACAACTTGGACAGAAGCTCAAACATAGGCACAAGGACGGGTAACACCAGGGGAAACATGAACTGGGACTGAGGGAACGAGGTCCCGGGCTGAGGGAACGAGATCTCGGGCTGAGGGAATGAGGTCCTGGGCCTGGAAGGCATGAAGGCGGGGCCTGACACTCTGCGACATCCAGGGGGAGCCAGGCGGCGCCCGCAACGTCCTGGCGGAACAGGGCAGAGCTGGCGACCTCCGAGGGGAGCAAGGCGTAGACCAGGCATGCACCGTGTGGGCAGAGCGGCTCGGCGACGGCCGGGGCGTACTCTCTGGTGACAGCCGGGACATGCTCTCTGGCGTGGAGGCGGGGCCTGGTGATGTCTGTGACATGGAGGCGGGGCCTGAAGACATTTGGGACATGGAGGCGGGGCCTGAAGATGTTTGCGACGTGGAGGCGGGGCCTGAAGACGTCTGCATTGTGGAAGCTTGCTTGGAGCTTGGCTGATTCCTTGACGTGTGGGCGGGGCTTCCTGGAGCAGCGGACAGCAACGTCAGCGGCTCGGAGACGGAGCCTCCTAACTCTGCTTGTTTCAGCCTCGCTGGCATTTGTGTACCGCTGCTCCTCATTGCCCTCAGTGCCCTCACCCTCGTCTGGGTCGAGACCTCCTTCACATCGCGCATGTGTGCTGCGGCGATGTTTGTGAGGAGGTCTCACGCTGACCCGGAAGCATGGGAGCCACCAAGCTGCGCTGTTCGACGGCTGGTGTGCGGGGGGGTGGAGCCACCAAAACTGGCGTACTCCCGGAAGAAATGGACTCTCTGGGGAACTCCACTTGAGTTGACGGCAAGCGCAGGAGAACATGGTATTAAATGAAAAAGGAGATTTATTAAAGAAAACACGAAAAACACTGAACGTAAACAGAGAAACAAAACATGAAGCATAAGGTCACGGAGTTTGAACTGAAAAACGACAAGGCACAACAGCGGAATAACAACAGACAAACCACGATACTAAAACAAACCACGGAGACAAATAGACACAGGAAATAGACGACACCTGACTAACGAATTAACACATGGGACACAGCTAGGGGGGCGTGGCTACACACTAAACACGACGACAAGACATGTGGCAGAAACCAAAACAACATAGACAAGTGGAACACAAGGGCATGATCGTCACAATTACTGGTTTAAAATATAGCCAAATACCCTTTCATGACCTATGTAGTGCCCTACTATCTAAAGAATAGTGATGGAAACATACTCACAAGCAAGAAAAGCATGTTAATGAGTTGGAAGTAGTACTTGGAGGGACTATTGAATGAAGAGAAAATGAAATAGAGAATGTTGGATTATGTGGAAATAGTGATTCAGCAGCGGATTAGCAAGGCGGAAGTAAGGATGGCTATAAAGAGGTTGAAGAATGGAAAGGCTATTGGGCCAGATGACACACCTATAGAAGCATGGAGTTTTTCCAATCTTGGGTGAGTGAGAAGATGCCAGAGGAGTGGAAGTGTACTGGTACTGATTTTCAAGAATAAGGTGATGTACAGAGTTGTAGTAACTACAGAGTGATAAAGTGGATCAGCCACAATATGAAGTTAGGGAAAAGAGTAGTGAAAGCTAGGTTAAGACGAGGGGTGATTATAAGGGAGCAGCAGTATGACTTGATGCTGAGAAAGAGCACTACAGATGTAATGTTTGCTCTGAGGGTGTTTGATGAAGTATAGGGAAGGTCAGATAAAGCTGCACTTTGTCTTTGTATGAGAAAGTCAGGAGTGTCAGAAAAGTATGTAAGAGTGGTACAGGATATGTATGAGGACAGCGTAAGAGTGGTGAGGTCTGAAATAGAAGGTTTACAAGACAGTAGTGAGATCAGCTATGTTATATGAATTTGGAGATGTTGGCACTGAAGGAAAAACCGACGCCAGAGCTAAAGATGCTAAGATTTGTGTTGGGAGTGACAAGGATGGACAGGATCAGGAATGAGCATAGTAGAAGGATAGCTTGGATTGGACGGTTTGGAGACAAAGTCAGAGAAGTGAGATTGCGTTTGGACATGTGTGGAGGAAAGAGGCTGACTATACTGGGAAAAGAAAGAAAAGAAAGAAGTTCACTGCATAAGAAGAAGAGAGCTGTTTGATGTAGGTAGCAGCAATTGCCACTGCAAAGATAATTTTTTTCTAAACAGTTCTGAAGTGTTCATTATTTAAATAAGATGAGTACTGAACTGAACTGTGCGTGAGCAGTACTAAAAAGCAAACATTTGCATTTTCATTCAGGTCAAACAGCTAGGAATCGGGAATGTATGAAATTAGGTCCATATGTGAAAAGTGGTGTTTTAAAGTAATCCAGTTAAAAGTAAAAGTATAATGTAATAATTGTGTGTCCAAACTGCTCTACAAACATCAGCTCGGAGTCACTTTAAGGCAAAATAATCAGATTTGTACCACTTTAGTCTGTGAACACGGCCATAACCATGGACATATTTTTTTCTTGTAAATTTCCTTCATTAAAATTTAATACAGATTTTTTAAATTCTAAGTTTTCAAATTGATTATATGTTAAAAATGGACAATCAAGCATCAAGACTAGCTCCACTTAAACTCCAAAGCCTTGAAACAACATTTGTTAAAAAACATTTTCAGTTACATATGTAATTCTTTAACTCACAGTCATAAAACTTGACTTGTAAAGGGTAAAGTCTAAATGAGGAAATTGGATAATTGTTATGTTAAAATTAAATGATGGGTTTGGCACATAAACCAACACAAATGTGACAGAATTTTGATTTTGAATCCTTTAAGAACTGCTGACAAAAGACACAAAAGACACCTTATTCAAAAAGACAAACAGATTAAAAATTGTTTTGCTATGATTCTTAGACAACTGAGTGCTAACATCTGTTTTAGCAAATACGTAGCTCAACTGTCAGGCAACCCATTAAAAGCATATCTAGAAAAACTCAGCACATTCTGCCAGTTAAAAAAGCAACATTGCCTTCTGTCATTATTTTTCTAGGGTGAATTAAGCCAAAATTAACTGAAGTATTTTAATAAGTTTTAACATCACAGCCCTGATTTGCAGCAGGATAGAAGACTGCATTTTATGTATTTTATACATCATACATTACATTGTATGTATTGTATGCACTATAGAGAGTATAATGTGATAATCATGTTCATAGTTTAGTCATTAACATATTTCTGTCTTAGTAACATAGGCTAAATCCAGAATTGTCACCCACTTGTTCAAATAAAGCTTTAAAATGGCATTTATAGCAACATCTTTAGTAGAATACACTGAACAGTGCTTGCAGAAGATCTTTGAGTACAAGTAGCAAACTAACAAAAGCAATTTCCTTCCAGAGGCTCCAGTGTAACTACAACTCACAAGCTGTATGAATGAGAGCAAAAGGACTACAATCTGAGAAGCTTGCTGACTGTGCATATACATATAAACCACATTTCCAGAAAAGTTGGTATTTTCCAAAATGCAATAAAAACTAAAATTTGTGATATGTTAATGTACATGAACCTTTATTCAACTAACAAAAGTAAAAAAAAAAAAAAAGTTTTACTGACTTGAATTGTGTAAATATACACAAATTTCGAATATGATGCTGTAACACACTCAACAAATGTTGGGACAAAGGTAAAATGAGAGTGAAAAGTGCACAGATATTAAAGTAATACTGTTTTGCAAGACTCATTAACCAGGCTAACTGGTTGCAGATAAGGTATCGTGTTTGGGAATAAAAGTAGCATCCATTTAAGGCCCAGTCTTTGCAAGTAAGAATGAGTAATGGCTCAGCACTTTTTGCCAAAATTTGTGAGAAATTGTTAGTCAGTTTAAAAGGAAAATTTTTTAGTGCAAGACTGCAGACAATTTAGGTCTTTCAGCGTTTACAGTACATAATACTGTGAAAGGTTCAGAGAATTCAGAGAGACATCAGTGCATAAAGGGCAAGAATGGAAACCCTACATCCATTCTTATGTAGAAACAAAACCATTGTTTTTGAAACCATGTGCTGTGGTCCACATTTCAGAAAAACAGGCATCAAAAAAAAAAAAAAAACTACTACAGTTAGTCTCCTCAGTTCCAAAATGATCAAAAGGTGTTATTAAAGGAAACATGATGTAACATAATGGCACTGTCCTATTGTTTGTTGAGTGTGTTGCAGCCATTAAATTATAAATGTGTATATTTACAAAATTCAAAATCATACAAAACTACTGTAAACTGAAACTAAAATACAAACCCTACTTTTAGAAAAGATGGATTTTTTTTCATGAAATTCAATAAAAACAAGAATGTGTTATTTGTTAAGTCCCTTAAACATTTATTAACTGATAAATGTTCAAAGAAAGTACTTGCAGTGTTTTTACTGATCAACTTAAATGTATTTTAAATTTAGAATTTGATGCCTGAAACACACTCAAAAAGGTGTATTTACCACTATGTAAGATCACCTTTCCTTTTGCTTACACTATTTAATCATTTAAGAACTGATGAGATTAATTGTTGAAGTTCTGGAAGTTGAATTTTTGACCATTCTCGCTTAATTCAAGACTCCATGTGGTCAACCGTCCGTGGAGACCATTGTTTGATTCTCCTCTTCATGAAGCTCCATACATTTTCAATTGGAAAATGATGTGGGCTGCTGGCATTCTTCTTTCATGCATTTTGGAAAAATTCCCAACTTGGATTAAAAAGGGGTTTTGTATTTTATGTTGCACTTTTGTCAGTTAAATAAAGTTTCATGTGAATTATATTATACATATAAATAAAAGTCAAGGAACACTCAAAAAATTGTAAAAACAGCATTCACTCCATAAAACCAAATCACTACACAAAACAAAACTATCCAAAATATCATGATTTATATTACCTTCGTAGAATGACTATGCAAACATACATGTGTTTTTGTTAAGTTAGATGTGTATGTATACTCACTCCCACTCCTTGCGGCGGGCCTGTGGGGTGCTGTGAATTTTGTGAGCCTGGTGGGCTTTAATGATGTCCCGCTGTTCAATGAGTCCACCTCTGCGCCGTTTAATGACGTTTGGGCTAACAGGATGCTCCGCCTCCCCCAGATCCAGTGAGGAGGGGGCACAGGGCACGCACAGTGTGTGTAAGCTGGAGGCGGAGGTGCGCGTGAGTGGAACGGCGGCCGGACTGTGCGGCTCCAGCAACGATCCATCCAGCAATGCCCCCCTGTGTTTACACCAACCTTCTGGGTCTTGCAGCAGAAAAGCTGGCACTGGGCTACAGACGCCCGAACCACTGCCTGGCACCATCCGGGCATTGCGCTCAGAGAGGGTCCGAGAGCTGCCAGAACACACATCCTGCTCCGAACACACACTCAGCTCCAGCATCCTGCCAGGATCTCAGCATCACGCTACAGAAAGGGAGAAAGAAAAAAGAGAAAAGACAGAGAGGGAGCGAGAGACTGAGATTTACAGTCTGGTAGTGCAGGGTGATGAGCACAATGTCCATTATAAAAGAGAACAGTGCTTGTTTCAATGTGTTTTTTGACATTCATGACCTGACAGCAGGTATTTCTGTTGTGAAAGAAAAGGTTAAAATCCATTAAACTTTTCCACAAATGTGCTCTCCATCTGGTTAAAATATTGTGTAAAATTCACTTTGAATTGTGTAAAATTCAAGGTAAATTTTGATAGAAGAAAGTAGGACAAAAAATTCCATCAGTGATACATACCCATCAGAAAAAAACTGACAGATGAAGTGAATAACACTGATTATCTAGTTTCAATAACACCTGTCAAGAGGTGGGACATATTAGTCAGCAAGTGCACACTCTGTTCTTAAAGTGAAGTTTAAGCAGAAAGTATTAAGATCCAAGCCCCTGTGGCAAGGACCAAGTTGCGATGACTAGATGACAGAGCAGAGTCAGAGCATCTCAAAAAGGGCAGGTCTTGAGGTGTGTTCCTAGTATGTAGTGGTTATTACCTACCAAAAGAGGTCCAAGGAAGTGAGGTCTAGTGAAACAGAAACAGGGTTCTGGGTGCCCAAGGCTAATTGATGCATGTGGGAAACAAGGGCTAGCCCTTCTGAATGCTGTGGCTAGAACCAATAATTATTTTGGTCCGCTATGGGGTCATAGTTTTGGTTTTAAAGTGATCCACTTGTGACTATACCCTATATCAGGCAGTTTCAACTTATAGGCCACAGCACTACTGGCACTGGGGATTTTTTGGGTTTGTTTTTTTTTTGGCAACACTCTGACTATACAAAACCCAAACATAATTTTAAGAATTATTAAAAATTATATTAATGTAAATATTATTTAGCAAAAGTAAAACCAACACAACTTACCCCATAAGTCAATGCAGTCTTTGTGTTTATGATTTTGTGTTATTATACAGTGTAGCAAAACTTCGCTATATTTATTATTGCATTTATTTTAAATGATTGACCAATCCTGTCGACCATGTTAGCTTTTGTGGTCTGCTGTGCGGACTGTAAGAGGCCAAAAGATGAGAACCAGTGGCAACCATTATTAATAATTCCATCTAACGTTTTAAAGTGAAACCAAGAAAGTGTGTGAATCCCCTATGTAAGTTGGTGAATTCAGCATAGGGCCAAGGTCCCTTAAACTTCAGGACCCTTGACACCTCACAAACGGAGATCATTTCAAATTAAACAAATATCTTCTTCTGCGTTAATCTCCAATCAAGATCAGACTTTTTAGCACTAAGGCCGCTATGACGTTCACAGCTGGCTAAAATGGTTTACGCACACACACACAGTGTTGTGAATTCGTATATAGTCTTTGACTGACAATCATTCAGGACTCTCTTTCTAGGCTCAGAGGTCTTCAATGGTTTTGAGGCTCTGTTCTCCTGAACTTTCACCTGTTTTTGGAATCCCACTTATGGGGGATGCTTTTTTCACCCGACGACACTTCTCTCTCTCTCTGTTAAAAAAAAGAACTTTAAAAAAATAATACTGGTGAAACTCTGACCTCTCCTTGAAGACATGTTGACACTCACAAACATCAAATTGTTTGAAGCAGCCAATGTGTATGTGACAACATAACCACAGCCTGACACACAATGCGTGTGTTTACACAAACACACACACACACACAAAATCAGAAAATCTGGCACTAATCCATTCATCATGTTAACAAGCACTTCAGCTGTCTCAGGAAAACACTACAAGTCAATTATGAGATTTCTTCCTAAATACACAACTTGCACCTTTACCACTGAGCAGCTTAGCAATAAATTAACCAAAGCATGTAATGAAAAACTCAAAATCAGTTTACTTATCAGCTTAAAGTCTATATTTGCTTATAAATATTTTGTTTGGTGTTTATATGGCTTCAAATTGCAAATAATGCTGCGATTTCTCTACATTTCATAGTTGTTGCATTGCATTTAGTTCTTCCTGTTGTAGCTGTTGCTGCACATGTGCAGATAAAGAAAACAAAGGGTTTACACATGCTGAAAAAACCTGATTGCTGAGCTAAAATCCAGATTTCTATCCGCTTCATCAGGTCTCTTATAGCTTGAATTTTATTATTTAATTTTAAAATATGAGAGCAATGTCATTTACATCGACACTGGAATAATCATAACTGTTGAAATCAGATAATGATTGTGTTATTGGTGGCCATGTAAACTCATGTTCATGCCCCAAGCCAAAGACATTTCATAGGATGGTTTTCTTCTGCTTTCGACCACACCACCCTGAAAACACCCAATCGCATCTGATCTCGGAAGCTAACCAGGGTTGGGCCTGGTTAATCCCTTGATGGGAGCCTGCCTGGGAATACCAATTGCTGTAAGCTTGGGGCAGTGGTGGTGAACAGTTAGGGAGTTGACCCTGTGACCTAGAGGTCGTCTGTTCAAATCCCAGAGTGGTACAAGTATCATTGAGGTACCAATGGGCAAGTTACTGTCCCCAAGCACAGATCCCAGAGCCCATGTTAGCTGCCCACTGCTCCTACACTGATGGGTTAAATGCAGAGGTCACATTTCGTTGTGGTGTGTTCACAGTGACAAATCACTTACTCACTTTCTGGCCTTCACAATGGACCTTTTCTGTAAGGTTTCATCAAAAATAATGACTAACTACACATTCCACATAAAACTACATCACAGTGTAGAACGGAAATCTGAAAAATGTCCCCTGGTTCTTTCACGTAAACCCAAAATCAATAGCACTCATGCTCTGTAGATGTTTGATGCCATATTGACCACCAAATGCAGGCCTGCAACTTTATTTAAAGACAAGAATGACATTTTACCTATAATACTGATAAAAAGATGATGAAAAAGATTTAACCCAGTGTGCTTGGACACCTAAAATATTTTTTGAAATGCAAAATGATCCTAATTTACAAATGTTTTTATATGTACCAGCACACACAGGCATCTCTATGAGTCAGACATGCTGGCTTACGATAGGAGGCTTTGAATGGTACTTTCATTATTTCTGATTAATATCATCTCTCTCTCTTACACTAATCAGAGTCTCTTTCCTGCCAGTCTTTCTGTGGCAGCAAATGAGCTGCAGCTCCACTGTTTACTCACCGTGCAGGGTAATTTGGCAACCAGACACTGAAAACCTTTTAAAAATCACACACACACACACACACACATGCGCAGACACACACACACACACACACACACACACACACACACACACATACACTAACAGGGACCCCAAGCTGAAGGAATCAATTAGACACAGTATAAATAAATACTCTCATAAAACCTAGAGCACACACACATAGTCAAATACCCTTATTTCACCAGCAATATTCCTCAACACCTCTTTCTTTTCAGAGCAGAAGCTGCCAGGCTCTGGATCTCACTCAGCAACAGGGTTACTTCTGGTGCACTAATTATTCTGGATTAATCAATCACGACATTCATCTAAAGATTCTATTTGACAAGTTAAAGCTGCTGGTGTGGGTGGAAAAGCGAGATATTTGTGTAATGAACATCACCAGAAATTGTGCAGCATATACAGTTTGACAGTGTGTGATGCAGTGGAGTTTGCATGATAACAGATGGAAATTGTCCAGAGATACATTAGCACATAACTAGTTGTGCTCGGTTGTACTTTAGTCAGCACAGGTGTCTGTGATATGATATAACGGAACTGGCAGTTAGTGTTCTCCTCCACATTTGTAGAGCTATCTGATAACTCTGCCCTAGCTCTACTAAAGTTCTTTAAACTGTAAGAATTGAATTAATGGGTTTGACTACAAGCATTTTTAAATAAACATACATAAGCAATAAATAAATAAGAAAAATATAAGATAAGATATAATTTTGAATGAAAATACAAGGAATAAAATTGTTTGGTCCCCTAAAAATGTATTTATGACATATGGAGAGTACAGCAGCTGTGGTATTTGCAGGATTCAGTACTTAACAACATAAGCATTAAAATACTTATTCTAAAAAAGTGATATTATGTTTGTCAGTAATGTCAATGATTGTAACTATAAAATTTTAAATGCTATTCTGCCAATAACGACTATAACTCCAAAGATAATGCCTGTAACTATCCAACTGAGACTGCCAAATCTCCATCAAAAACTGCCAAGATTCAAGATTGCAGGTTTAAGATGTTTGTCACATTTTGTTTGTCACACAGTTAAAATCATTCTTGAGATGGTTAATCTATTGAAATAAAATATACGTACATATACAGGTCCTTCTCAAAAAATTAGCATATTGTGATAAAGTTCGTTATTTTCTGTAATGTACTGATAAACATTAG
>JBBPDA010077038.1:0-12423 GCA_037974385.1 Arnoldichthys spilopterus | reverse complement strand
TTCTAAAAGCTAGTATCAGTATGGGGTTCTAAAAGCTAGTATCAGTGTGGGGTTCTAAAAGCTAGTATCAGTATGGGTTTTAAAAGCTAGTATCAGTATGGGTTCTAAAAGCTAGTATCAGTGTGGGGTTTTAAAAGCTAGTATCAGTATGGGTTCTAAAAGCTAGTATCAGTATGGGGTTCTAAAAGCTAGTATCAGTATGGGTTCTAAAAGCTAGTATCAGGATGGGTTCTAAAAGCTAGTATCAGTATGGGGGTTCTAATTAGGTTAATATGGGGTTCTAATAACGTAAATATCCAAGCTAAGGTTCTAACAGAGAGCAACGCGAGTTAGGGGATGGTGGGGTTCGGCTGGATGGTGGTGTATAAACAGTCGTTTCTCACTGTAACTGGTGATTATGGGATGATGGTGAAGTGGCTGTTGGTCCCAGTGTGCAGCTGAAGTTTTTCTGGCATCTGGAGTTTTTTAAGCTGGTGAAACAGCTGCTGTGTGAACGACGCCACAGCGTGATCGAACCCAGCTGGACTCCAGAACCTCCGGCTCCTGGCTCTTCAAAGGCCACGAGAGCGAGCGAGAGAGTATAAAGAGAGAGAGAGAACCCCCTCCCTCTCTCGCCCTCTCTGTGAGAAGATTCCCTGGGCGTGTAACTTTACATGACGAGTTTTGTAAAGCAGAATGTAAATGTCGAGGATGCCCACCCGCTCCACTCCCGCCTGTTAGATGAAAAGACATTGGAGTAACAGACAAAAGCGATGAACTAACGCTGCTGATCAGTAACGACATGCTTGGGTATGAAGGTTCTCCTGTTTAACGTTAGCACTGAGAGCTACGAGGCTAACAGTGGATAATGGTGCGACCTGTATACACTGATGTGTGTATGTGCGATCTGATCCTTTGATCTGCAGCTCCTCACAGCAGGGGGGCGTAGCCCTGTGAGTCACTGTGACGGGCTGAACCTGAAAAACTCCACTTTTCCCTTAATTTTTTCAGATTTCCTCCCCCATTTGAGTCTTGTTCAGTTCCACTCTTCTCCCCCAGTCACATGATACCACCAGCACTGGGAGGGTGAGGGCAAGTCCTTCAAGTCACGTGAAGCTCCACCCACTGCCTCTTTTCATACTGCTACTAATGCAACTTCATTGGACAGCCTGGAGGGCTTGTAGGTGAGGCCTGCTGACGCTGACGGCCAGTTCCGCTGTGTGATGCAACAGACTGGGGGAGAGGGAGGGCCATCCTTCCCGCCAAGAGAGCGAGGCCAGTTGTGCTCTTTTGGACTCCTGGTTATGTATGACTGTAGTACTATCAGTGTGATCCTCTGATGGTAGGGCCACCTCACCCCTCTTGTTATCCATGGGTTCATGCGGGGACACATTCACCAGCTCATTTTGCAAGTGCACCTAATGCTCAGAGAGAGAGAGAGAGAGAGAGAGAGAGAGAGAGAGAGAGAGAGAGAGAGATAGAGAGACACAGAGAGAGAGATAGAGAGAGAGAGAGAGACAGAGAGAGAGACAGACACATAGAGAGAGAGAGAGACAGAGACACAGAGAAAGAGAGAGACCGGGAATACATAGAAAGAGAGAGCAATAATGTGTGAGTGCCCAAAATCTGCTACTTTAGGAAACAAACCCGAGCTTCATGTTGCACATGAAAGATGCTCCAAACGTGGTTTTTCGGGACCCTCCTGGCCTTGGGAGTGCTTTGTAGCAGGCAGCTCACTGTGCATGTGTTGTATGTGGAGGAGTTGGAGCCTCCACTTCACCTCGGAGCTCCAAGCATAAAACAGGAGCGAATTAACCATGAGCAGCAATTTACTCTAAAATAATTGTCGATTTTAATACAGTTATATCAGATAAATGTAAATATAGTTATCGTCCTCATTTAGGTCTCTCGTTTTTTCTGAAAGTGATCATCTTCCCAGCCCTACTTGTTAGCAACATTAGCCTTGTAGCTCCACTGCTGAGACTGTAGAAGCAAACTTCCGACGTCAGACATGCTTGATCGACCGCATTCGTGGTAAAAAGTTATTCATTAACTTATTATATATTTATAATTTTATTTATTTGCTTATTATATATTTATGTTTTTTTGCTGTAAAAATACTAAGAAATACACATTTAAAAACTAAAATAACTAAAATAAAAATGGAAAACTCTTAGGAATCAAAACTTTCACTTTGATTCCTTGGTATTTCTCTGGGTATTAGGAGGAGCCTTGACCGCTGCCGGTTTCCCGTGTTCCCGATCCTGATGGTGTTGAGCCTGATTGCTGCTGTAGGTCACTAGGAGCCACAGTTTGGTTTTCATCATGGTCGGTGGTTTCTGACCTGCTGAGGGAAGTTGCTCTGGTTTTTCACAACTTCCTCAGCTTGTTTAGGTACGAGTGAACACTTCGAGAACGTCAGCGTGTCAGAAAGATGGAGTGGAAGGATCCAGTCACTTTAAGCAGATTGGGTGTTGTTCAGATTCAGAACGAAGGTCTTATTCCCAAACATCTGGGCCTTGGAGGTCGGAGACATTTTGTCGAGGGGGTTGGGGGGGCGGAGATTCATTCACACTTCTATTCACTGAGCCGATCAGTGAGCGCGTTGTGTGGTGTTGGGTTCAGCCCTAAACGGGGCCTGTGCTTGTATTGGAGGGCGTGTGTTTGAGTTGAGGTGGTAACGTGTGTTTAAGGAAGTTTCTGTAGAATCTGTTCATTATTATAAATGTGGTGTTGGGCTTCGGGCTGTGTGTGTGTGTGAGTTTACCCATGTAGACATGACGCCGGTCTGTGTGTGATGTCGTGACTGCTTGCTGCGTGTCCCTCACTTTGAAATGCTCAGTTTACCCACAGTGCACCTCTGCCTTTCAGAGTGTGACCGCAGTCAGAGTGAGACACACTGACAAACATATTACCAGCACGTGGCCATGAAGGACGTGTGTGTGTGTGTGTGTGTGTGTGTGTGTGTGTGTGTGTGTGTGACAGAGAAGAGTGTGAGCATGACAATGCAGCTTCCACTAAGAGAGTAACTTAACCTCCCGTCTCATCTCCAACGCACACACACACACACACACACACACACACACACACACACACAGTGGGTTTGGTTCTTTAAAGGTTAATGTTTCTGCTTAACACTCTTATTTCATTCAGGATCTGTCTGTGTCCGTCCATCCATCCATCCATCCATCCATTCATCCATTCATCCATTCATCTGTCTATCTCACAGTATCTGAGAGAGAGAGGTATAGAGAGAGGTATAGAGCGAGCGAGGTATAGAGAGAGGTATAGAGAGAGAGCGAGGTATAGAGAGAGGTAGAGGTAGCGAGTGAGAGAGAGAGGTATAGAGAGAGAGAGGTATAGAGAGAGAGAGGTATAGAGAGAGCGAGGTATAGAGAGAGGTATAGAGAGAGAGCGAGGTATAGAGAGAGGTAGAGGTAGCGAGCGAGAGAGAGAGGTATAGAGAGAGAGAGAGAAGCAGAGCGGCCTGTCAGTGTTTTCTGCTACACTCACTTTTACAGTATCTGACACTTTATTAAAATCATTATCATTTATTAAATATCTCCCACCATTCAGACGTTTACCATAATTTAATAATACTTTAATATTAATAATAATGATTGTTCTTCAACAGTAACTTATATAATGTAGATTATTACAAAATATCAGAATTATTGTTCACAAAGTAAACACTAAATATAACAAAATTATATCAAAATATATTCCAATTATTCAGAATTTTTTTTAACTTAATTTGTGTTGATTTTTATCCTTTCAGATTTAATCAGTAGTTCTGAAATCCATTTTATTACAATTTTATACTGAAATTAAATGTATTAAAGTTCATACAGATATTGATTTTATTAGAACAACAAAGATATGAATTTTATCAAAACTTTATTCTGATTTTTTTAGAACATATTTTATTCCGATACTAATTTAATTAAAACATTATTCTAATATGAAGTGTATAAGAATTTTAACTTGATGTTAATTTTATTCATTAATATTAATGAAACTGTGGGAGATTTTATTTGACACCCGTCCACTCAGAGCGATTTTCTTAAACGGCCCTGTATGTGATTGTGTCACCTCGCTGAGGTCATCTGAGCTAAACTTGACCGACACAGTTCCTCCTGCCAGCTCCAAAACCGCTGGAGAGTCAAAACACAGCGATTAAATTCTCATAAACAACAATCAGAATCAAAAAATCCCAGGAAATGACCAGCGCTGCTGGACGGGACGTCCTGTTCCACTCTGGGAGGGGTTGGACTGTAGTAACAGGGTTTTCAGCTGATTCATGAAAAAGCGATTTCACATTTTCTGCCTGTGGTTCCAGCAAAACACCTAAACAAACGTCCGAGCTGGACTGTAGTGACCAGAACCGAGCTGCCGTCCCCGAGCTCTCGGTTACTGCTCCAGATTAATAATCATTATTATTTTATTCAGTAATAACTTACACGGTATAGATTCTAACATCATTATCTAGATGTGCACTGTTTATTTTTTATTAAATATTTTAAGATTTATTTTGGAATACGAATATTTAGTAGTAAGTTATTATAATTTAAAAATATTGCATTTTTATAGTAATTGTCTTTTGTGTTTTCTACCTGAAGATTTCATCATCTTTTTTGAAATGCAGTTCATCAGAACTTTATACTGATATTTAATACTGATAAAAAAAATTATTTTATTTATAAAAACATCTTTAAAAAAAAAATTTTTTTGATTTACAATTTCCTAATATTTTTTTAAAGCTTGTTGTAAAGCTAAAGTGGCACATTAGGATCTTTTTGCACATTAATATGGAACAAAAATTTTTTTTTAATTATTTAATTTGCCGATTTTGAGTAAATTTAGAACATTTGGTGGTTTTTCTGATTCTAACTCCGAGTTGCCGACCTTGTCTGTCTGTTTTCTCTAATTGCAGATGTTGTGTAGCTTCTCACTAAAGCTCAGCGTCGCCTCATTAATCTCCTGTTGCTCATGCTCCATGCTAAACTGGGCCTAAGCAGCTGTCACACCTTTCCTTCCTATAGAGCATGTGTGTGTGTGCAGAGGTGGGTCGCTTCAGTAGCTTAAAGCGATATATATATACATACATAATACTCATTTATCTCCTGATGGAAATGAGGGTGTTTCTTACACACAAGGTGCACAGATTAGACACAAATACACAAAAATAGAAATGAAATTAGAAACGAAAGCCATGATGCAGTAAAATACAATACGAATAAGAGTTAAATGTATAGAAGCACGTATCCAAAATAATATAATATAAAAAACACAAACATACACTGTTAATGATGCATATGTAGTGCTGCTTTAAAGTTTGTGCTCCCTTTAAAATTATGTATGTATGTATTTTTATTCCCAAACTCTTTATGTATGTTTACAAGACACGTGCAGCAGTTTTCCTAAAGTGCACAACAGTGAGCTGTGCGTTACAGTGCCGATGCCGCAGGAATGTTGATGCAGTGCGATCGTGTGTTTTTTACACGTGCACCAGCAGAAATGACCCAAAATCACTTACAGAAACATATGTTACTGTAACTTGCATTGAGGGTTGGGATTGTTTTGTCTAGGGCTGCACCGATATGGAAACTGCGATTTTTTTTTTCCCTCATCAATTTACATTCATATCTGCAATTGTAGATCGAGTTGGCAATAAATATCTAGAAATTTAGACTGAATCTGCCTGGATTAGCATTATACAGTGTATATATATAATATTTAACACTATGCCTGTAGGCTTACAAACTCAGTAAAATAAATAACATTTAAAAATTTAAATAAATATGATTAAACATTTTAAAAACATTAAATATTGAAAATTAAAAATAAATATTTTAGTGTGGAATTCCAGTATGTATGTATGTACTATCAGTCAGGATTGGCAGGTAAAATAAAATAAAATAAAATAAAATAAAATAAAATTAAATTAAGTTAAATTAAATTTTGTTTTAAATTCCTGCTGATATGATCCTATTATAATGTGCCTCCCTGGTTCTGCTATTAAAATATTGATTAATTTGAAGGCTCTAGAACGTAGAACGTCTTCGTGCATCCACCGTTGATCAGCACAGTAACTGCAGTGAGTTCGGTTCTACTCTGGATCCTCTGGGCCCAGAATAAAATGCGAGAGCTCCAACGTGAGAGATCTGAGCTGCTGTGAATCAGTCAGCGACACTATAATGAAATTGGGCCCAAATCTCATTGGGAAAACAGTGGTAACGACGGCCATTGGGAAAAATTCACGGAAGCTACTTGCAGCCCACCTCTGCGTGTCCTGTTGATGTTGGTGTGGGGGATGTTGGGTTGGTCTAAGCCCGGGGTGCTCAGCTCCAGTCCTGGACGCCTGGTGTCCAGCCCAGTTTGTTGGTTCTCTTCCTCGAACGCACCTGGTGATGGACAGGTGAGTTGAACCAGGTGTGTTTGAGCAGGCAGACTGTTAAACCGGGGTGGACACCAGCCGTCCAGGACCAGAGACGGGCTGATGGAGATGGTGCAGGCCCCACTTTTAACCCTGGTCATTGTTTCTGTCTCTCTCATTGCTTTTTTTTGCTAGCTGGACTCCCATTCGCTATACTCACACTGCAACACAGTCCGTTCAAACGAGGATTTTTCTGTAACGATGATTCGATCAAGTTCCCTCTAAAGGAAGACACCATATCCTATGAGTTATTGGGAGCAGTGATGATACCACTCACACTGCTTACTGTAAGTGCCCTTTGTTTTGTTCTCTCTGTCTCTCTCTCTCTCTCTCTCTGTGTTTCCTATGGCAGCTCCAGTCCTGGAGGAGCCGGGACGTTGCACAGATTAGCATGCTAACCCGATCGATTACGGGGAGTTGCTCTGGTCGTGGGTGGGGGGGGTCTATCGTACCGTTCGGGTGGGGTGGTGATCGTACCAGCCGACTGTGGGTGGGGGGTTTGGGGGGGGTACTGTACCGGTTGCGTGGGTGATCGTACCGGTCGACCGTGGGTGGGGGTGGGGGGGTAATCATACCGTGCGACCGTCGGCGGGGGTTGGGGTGGGGGTCGGGGGTTTGGCATGTGCCGGTTGTACCGGCCCACCGTGGGTGTGGGGGGGTTTGAATCGGTGTGAAAGTGAAGACAAATTTGACCCTCATCAAAACATGGTGCGAAAACGTGTTCCCCAAAATCCCCAAAGGGTTTTACCACCTCACCTGAATGAGGTCAATGGGCCAAAACATGTCTGGTGTCTGCAGTTGGCGCTACAAGGCTAACGTTGCTAAAATGTAGACTTTTAGTCATGGAAGCCGTTAGCCCAGTGCTAACTGCTGGACCAAACCATTGCACACTCACCTCAGACCATGAGGAGGTGGTCAGTAATCTTGAATATACTTCCTTATATGGTTTCTGGTGCTTTATGACTCACACATTTACAAGCAGTACCCTTCATAAGGCCTTCCGTACACTCAGAAACCACATAAGCGGGTCTATTACAGAGTACGCAGCACCTCCACGTGGTCAGAGGTTGGTGTAAGATGAAGCTTGTAGCCAGTTACTGTTGCTCACAATCCTTGAAGCGTCAATGCTAAACTACAGAAGTGACGTTGAGACGTCCAAGCAGCTCAAACTCAGTGTAAAAGTCATTTTTGGCCAAAACGCGGCGTTAAAACCCTCGTGCCTCCTCTGGTGAGAGGGCTGGGGCTCCGCTGGGGGTGTGCGTGTCCAGGACTGGTGCTCTGTAACTGCTTCGTGTGGGTTTAGCAGTCTTCCTGTTTTCTCTGCTCTCATCCTTCTTCAGCGCCTGCATGTGGTTCTTGCACTGTGGTGGCCTCACATCTCGGACTGTCCCTAAAGCGAAGAGTGGCGTGTTTGTCTGAGAGCGCCTCGCCCCACACACCCACCCGCCAAAGCCACAGCGGCATGTTTCCAAGGCCCACACGCTCGCACAACTAGGTGAACGTGTCCTACACGGACAGTTAGAGCGGACGGCTTTCCCCTGTGGTGGGCCACACTGTTTCCAACTGAGCCCAGCACAGTGGAGGTGTGTGAGTCCCTGCTCTTACACGGTCAGACCTGAAGGCCGTTAGCAGCTGTTATACACGTTTATGATAAAATATTAAAATAATAAATAGAGAAAAAAAATAAAGACCACTATAATTATTACTGTAATAATTACTGTAACACTACTCTAGCGCTGTAACTCCAATAACGTACAGCTCCAGTTTTTTTTTTAATTAAACAGCAATTAATTATTGCTGCTTATTCAGTAATAACTACTGTACAGGGAATAAACGCTGTAACCTAGACAACAGAAAATATTTATGAACATGTTTCTCAGATGATCAATATAACGAATAAACTTATTATTTATATTTATAGTACATTATTTTAGCTGTTGTGTGTATCTTTACTCTGGATGTTCATTTTATTAGAACTTTATTATCAATATTAATTTTATTATAACATCATTCTGTATGTTTATGTTGGAACATTTTTGATTTAAATTAATTTTTATTAGAATTTCATTAGTTTTATTCCATTTTTTTCTGGATGTTAATTTTATTAGAGCTTCATTCTGGACATTTTTTAATTTTAACTTTATTCTGGGTAATAATTTATTAGAACTTCAGTCTGGATGCTAATTTCTTAGATCTGTGTTCCAAGTATTTGATTAGAACCGTCAACAAACGCCTCCATCTCTGAGAACACTGTGCTAGACATGAACATGCTTATTCATCAAAAAATCTATGACTCATCATTTCTGACTCTTTACAGTCATTTTACACGTGGACCAGTAACAAACTGGCTTCATTTTAATAAAATCTGTGATTCCAGATGTTTGAAAGTTTGTGTGTGTGTGTGTGTGTGTGTGTGATCTAATCTCTTTATCCTTTATAATCTGAGGCTCTTTTAGACTTAGGACTGTAAACATGTGACCGAGCACAGACTTAAAACCCTTAAACTTTACAGCTGTAAACATTCTAACTTAAATATGCGTGATGACCTGTAAACTTGATCACTTAGACTCATTAAAGCTCCTCCTGGACCAAGGAGAACCTTGTCTAGTCCAGTATCAGGCTTAAGCTCAGTCTGAGACACAGGCCCTGTAAACTTTATAACTTTACAATGGATTCATTGTCTTTTTAACATTACCTTTTACACTATAAACCTGTAAATATTATATTTAACCTAATGATACATGTGTGAACTTTATAACCTGTTTACTTTGGAACTTTTAATGGTGTAAGTTGACCATATGTAGTAAATATATTATTCTAAATATAATTAAATACTAATGATGTATAATGTATTTTAGAATCTTTAGTTTTATGACTTTTTAAAGTTTATCACTGCATAACTTACATAAATTTACTGTATAACTTTATACTTTATACTTACGTTTACATTTAATATTTTTATTTTAAAAATGTATTTTAGTATGTTATATATGTATATATTACAACTTTCAGATTTAATAACGTTTTTACAAAAGTTACTTTGTAATTTACATTTTTTTTACTTTAGACTTAATAATAATAATAGTAATAATAATAATAATTTTACGACTTTAATTTGTAACTTTAAACAAAATAACTTTCATAACTGATCAACTTTATGATTTATATACTTTGACTTTATGGTGTTTTATGACGTACAGATATGAGCGATGTCCTATAGATGATTGATCATTTTATGGGCTTTATAGTGTATTAGTCTAAGGTTCACCGAAGGTCCGACGGTGTGTGTGTGTGTGTGTGTGTGTGGACTGAGCGAGTCCCACGTGCCTGTAGAAAAGGATGCAGTCATTTTCTGATGGACGCAGTCCTGCCGCTCTTCATCCCTCAGTTCCATCACTTCCACTTTCACTTCTCAGTCTGAAGCCCTGCTCCCAACTCGTCTTGCCTAAATGTCTCAGCATGCGGACGACCGGGCTCGGACTCCAGTGCTGGAAAGCTGGACAGCTGCGTCTGTAATTAACAGGCTGAATAATTTGCCTGGGAGCCGGAAAAGCCCTTCAGGGTTCGGGATTGGGAAAGCAGGCTTGCCCTTTGAACTTTTACAGTCAGAAAGTGGGGGGTCAGATGAGGCTCAGACGAGTCAGCGGGGATTCCTCTTAATGTAGACGTAGACAGCATCACAAATGGAAGTTAGTGGGTTAGTAAAAAAGTGGAAAAACTGCTACAATGTAAAATCACAATATTAAATTAATGTAGCGTCGCCAATTTTCAATATTTTAATAGTGTTTTACACATATTTAAGGCCTGCGACATACATATTTGATAGATTAGATTTTTTGGTACGTATTTCAGCTCCGATAACATTGCGTCTAAAGTCTACAAGTTTGCACAAGGCCTGGTTCTCGTCTTGCGGAAGCAGGAGAGGAAGTAGAGAGACGGCCGACTCCTGTACTCCACAAACTGTCTACAAGTCTGCTTATAAATAGAAGAATCACAATAATTTAACATTTTTTATGATAATATTTATAATTTAAAAATAATTATATAATTTAAAAATAGCAATTATATAATAATAAAAAATAATACTTATTATAATTTTTTTATAATTATATTAATCTTACCGTGGTCCAGATACTGTATTGTTCCCTCTGTTGCAGTTCCCACTCCAACTATATGCAGGAATATTCCACTCACACTGTTTAGCATCCTGCAAGGCTCGTACAACCTCAGCAGTGTGGGTGGAGCCTGGATAGGTCCGTTATTCCACCAATCAGTGAAGCTCATTAATAGTAAGCAACGGTTTTAAGCAGCGTAACGGCTCCTTTGAGAAATGCCTTTGTTCATTAGCTTAGGGTTGTATATAGCGGTGTGCAAAAGTTTGTGCACCCTCGATCGAATGACGGTGCTGTATGTGTGAATAGGTACGCGTCCTCTATAGAGACACACCTCTGAACATTTTACGTCACGGTTTCTGAATTAACATACTGGGAAATAAAAAAAAGTTGCATAAATAATCATTTATATTTTATTTATGTTTAATAATGTTAAACTCTGGGAATATATAGGAAAAGGTTGCAGAAGGTGGCACATTTATGTTTGTATGCTCGGAAAATAAGACACAACTTTGTGTGTATCCATTGTCTTAAAACTGCTTCAATTGAGGCCCAGCCAATCAGATTACAGAAGCAGGGCAATTTGGTGTTAAAGCCTTTATCTCACAGTGTGGTTGTGTAAGAATGTAAGAGTGGGCATCCTCATCATAGTGGGATAACGTGCTACTGTTAGGCCGTGTGTAGCTCACTAGGGGATGTGCCAGCAGGGCAGAACTTGTTCCTGGTGGATGTTTCTTGTGGTCAGGCCGCTAAACTCTACCCTGTTCCTCTGTCCTGGCAGATGGTCGTTGGAGAGTGCCTCTTAGTCTATGTAAACCGCCTCAAATCAAAGTCCTCTTTCAACAACAGCTATGTCTCCTGCGTGTATAAAGCGGTGGGCACCTTCCTGTTCGGCGCCGCCATGAGCCAGTCCCTCACGGACATCGCCAAATACTCCATCGGCCGGCTGCGGCCGCACTTCCTGGACGTGTGTAAGCCCGACTGGAAGCTGATCAACTGCTCGGGTGGAGCTTACATCGAGAGCTTCAACTGCACCGGCGACAAGAGGATGGTCAATGAGGGCAGGTGGGTCCTGTTCTTTCTGCTCACCACCAGCAGCTAAATATAAAACACATTTGCGATACATCAATCAGCCATAACATTAACACCGCTGACTGTCATTACAGTGGCACATTTTGGGGTGGGGTAGGTAATATTAAGCATAAGGGTCGCGGCTCTTTGACAAGGACTTTATTGGGATGTTCTAGACACTGAGTGTCCAGAACAACAGGTCTTGCGGAGTGTTCCAGGTGTGCAGTAGTTAGTACCTACCCAAAATGATCCATGGAAGGACACCTGGGGTCATGGGCACCCGAGGCTCACTAATTCATGTGGAGAGTGCAGACTAGCCGTTCTGGTCTAGTCCCACAGTGTGGTTTACACAATAGGCAGGTGGTGCTAATGTTTTAGGCAGGTGGTCTTAATGTTATGGCTGATCAGTGCACACATTGTAAAGGGGAGCTGGCTATAAAAATGGACAAAATTCATGTTTATAGAAGACAGTGAGTCGTACGGTGTCAGAAACCACATGGTTTTAGGTGAGCGTGTTGACCTCATGCAGTTAGCAGTTAGCACTGTGCTAAGTGGTAGGCTTATAAGCCTCAGCCCCTTGTTAGCAGCATTAGCCTCAGGCACGTCTCGGCTGATAGACTACATTTAGGAGGAAAACTGTGAAGTTGGCTAAATTTTGAAGTTGTCTGACTGACCGAGATTCCAGCTTGGGTTTTTTTTGGGCCTGTCAGTCACTGTTGGCGCCCTAGCCTAGCGTGCAAAGTCTTAGAAGAGGAAACTGTGAGCATGTAGAACATTTATGTCCTTCCTTTTTTCAAGAAGGACTTTTTTTATGTGGTTTATTCG
>JBBPDA010077018.1:0-12423 GCA_037974385.1 Arnoldichthys spilopterus | reverse complement strand
ACTGAACGCAGTGATCAAACCATTCACCTACCCCTTACCCTTGGTGCCATCAGCATTGGAACAGGTACGTGGGGCAACAATTTTTACCAAACTGGACTTACGTAGTGCCTACAACTTACTTCGCATAACGCCAGGGGAGGAGTGGAAAACTGCATCTTCAACAACCAACGGACATTACGAATATTTGGTAGTTCCGTATGGACTTTCTCTAGAACCCTCCGTATTCCAGTCCTTCATTAACGAGGTCTTGAGAGACATGCTGGGACACTTTATCTCATACATTGATGATATTTTGATTTTTTTGCCCTGACAGAAACACTCATGTGACACATGTGAGGGCAGTACTTCGGAGGTTGTTGGAGAAGCAGTTGTTCGTTAAGGTGGAGAAATGTGAGTTTCACCAAGAGGTGATTCACTTCCTGGGGTATATCATCAGTGCACAAGGAGTTAAAATGGACCCAGGAAAGGTCAGGGCCGTTCAGGAGTGGGAGGAGCCTAGTAACATCAAGGGTTTGCAGAGATTCTTGGGTTTTGTAAATTTCTACAGACGATTCATAAGAAATTTCAGTTCAGTTGCAGCTCCATTAACAGCCATGCTGAAGGATCCCAGAGGAGGACAGCAAAAACTTCAATGGAGTGAGGAGGCCGGAGAAGCCTTCTGTCAGCTAAAGAAGCGGTTCACGACGGCACCCATCCTGAAGCACCCAGACCCTACTAAACAATTTGAGATGGATGCATCCAACATTGGGGTAGGTGCGGTGCTGTTGCAACGTCAAGGTGAGCCTGAAAAGCTCTATCCATGCGCATTCTTTTCCAAGAAACTAGCACCAGCTGAGAGAAATTACGATGTCAGGAACAGGGAACTATTAGCAATTAAGATGGCACTACACTAGAAGAATGGAGACATTGGTTAGAGGGGGCTCAAGAAGCATTTGTGGTACTTACCGATCACAAGAACCTGGAGTTTTTAAGAACTGCAAAGAGACTCAATCCTCATCAAGCCAGATGGGCACTATTTTTTACCTGTTTCCAATTCAGCATCTCTTACAGACCCGGATCCAAGAATCTAAAAGCGGACGCTCTATCCAGAATGCACGAGCCACAACAGGTGGAGGAGGAGCCGCAAAACATCCTGCCAGAGACAGTTTTTGTGGCCCCCATTCAGTGGGAGATTGAGGAGGAAATTGAGAGAGACAGAGAAAGAATCAGTACCGTCAGAATGCCCTGAAGGGAAAACTTTTGTACCTGCATTCGTGTCCGTCCACAGGACACCCAGGCATCACCAGGACATTGGATTTGGTTTTGGAGAGGTTTTGGTGGCCCAAGCTACACGAACAGGTGGAGCTCTATGTGAAGTTTTGTTCGCCCTGTGCAATCACGAAATCTCCGCGACAACTTCCTGCAGGAAAGCTCAAGCCTCTTCC
The DNA here is from genome assembly GCA_037974385.1 of Arnoldichthys spilopterus. Classification (NCBI taxonomy): domain Eukaryota; kingdom Metazoa; phylum Chordata; class Actinopteri; order Characiformes; family Lepidarchidae; genus Arnoldichthys; species Arnoldichthys spilopterus. Next base: position 10,999 of record JBBPDA010077018.1, on the reverse strand, counting down.
GGTGCCCCGGTGTCCGTGGTCACATTTGGCAGTGGACTTTGTAACCGATCTACCTTCTTCTAATGGCAATACGTGTATTTTAGTAATTGTGGATAGATTCTCAAAGTCTAGTCAATTTGTGCTTATGCCTAAACTACCTTCTGCTTTTCAGCTAGCCGAGGTCATGTTTCATCAGGTGTTTCGATATTTTGGGTTACCAGAGGACATGGTTTCAGGCCCCCAGTTTACTTCCTTGATTTGGAAGACGTTCATGGAGAAGCCTGGGGTAAATGTTAGTTTAACTTCTGGTTATCATCCACAGTCGAACGGACAGGTAGAGAGAGATCAGGATTTGGGAAAGTTTTTAAGAAGCTACTATCATAATCAGCAGTCTAGATGGGCCAGTGTTTTACCTTGGGCTGAATATGCCAAGCACTCACTTAGGAGTTCATCCACCAATTGACTCTGTTCCAGTGTGTGTTGGGGTATCAGCTGGCCTATTTCCCTGGAATGCTCGATGTACGGAGGTTCCCGCGGTTAATGAGTGGTTCGAAAAGGCAGAACAGGTGTGGGAGGCTACTCATACGAACATCACCGAAGCAATACAAAGACAGAAAGAACAGGCCGACAAACACAGAAGGGAACCTCCCGAGTATCAACCAGGGGACAGGGTCTGGTTGTCCACCAAAGATTTACGCCTGAAGCAGACATGCAAAAGACTGAATCCAAGATACGTTGGGCCATTCAAGATTATAAAGGGATTATAAAGAGGTTTCATATAAACTGTTGCTGCCTGTTACTTACCGAATATACCCTGTTTTTCATGTATCCCTGTTGAAGCTTGTCCTGAGTGATCCCCTGGCCAGTGATATACCCACTGAGACTCTGGCTTTGGATGTTGAGGGTACACCTGCATATACCGTCCGGTCCATCTTGGATAGCCGGAGACGAAGGAGGGGCCTGGAGTACCTTATTGACTGGGAGGGGTACGGGTCTGAGGAGAGGATCTGGAAACCGGCAGCCAACGTCTTGGACCCTGAATTGACCACTGACTTCCACAGACGGCGTCCGGAGCGCCCGGGTCCTCGGACCAGGGGTTGGCCTTTGGTCGCCTTTGGAGGCGAGCGTCAGAGGGGGGGTACTGTAAGGGGAGCTGAGGCTCCCCCTAGAGGTCGTGAACGGTCAGTCTCTCCAGAATATTAGGTTGCCACGCCCCTCCCAGGTGGGGCTTATTGGGGACATCAGGACGGGACTTCAAAAGGGAGACACACCACCACCAAGTCTCGTCAGTTCACCTGCGATTCTGAGCGTTTAGATTGTATTTTGAATTTCTTGGATTTTGACCTGTTTTGATACTTGGATTCCGTATTTTTCCTGACCCGTAACATTTCTGATTGCTGTGTTTTGACCCTTGCTTTGTTTATTTTGACTACGTTTTTGTTTTCTCTTCTATATTCCTGTTCGCTGTGTTTTTGACCTTCTGCCTGGACTTTGACTACGATTTTGCATTGCCTTTGATATTCCCGCTTGCCTTGTTATTTTGACCCTTTTTGGAAGACGTGGAATTTTTCTCATTAAACACCATCAAAGTTACCTGCGCTTGTGTCCTGAAATTCTGCAGAAACATGGTTATTATGTAAGGGTAGGTTTCCTCCTTTTGTGTCCAGGCCGTCTTCATGTTTGCAGCATTGTCAGTAACAAGTGCAAAAACTCATTAATGCTTTCAGCTCATCAGCAGTGTAGGAGTCTGTGAGTTCGTTGTCCTTTGTGTCTGTGCTCTTGTAGAATATAGGTTGAAGGGCGGAGACAATGTAGTTTATAATTCCTTGTAGCCGACATTTGAACACCAATCAGAGAGGACTGACACGCAGTCTGCTTTGTCAGTGGTTGCACTCTGTTGAACTCTTCATCCAGCAAATGACTAGATGCAGGCCTGGTTGGGGGAATGTAAGCTGGTCAGAGAACATTAAAAAATCTATTCCAGTACATATTGGCAACATCAGGTGTGAGCCAGTTGCATAGAACTAGCTAGCATACATTTAGCATATCTGGTTTAGCAGTTAGCTAGCTACTGTATGAATACGTTTTGATTTAATATTTTTCTGGAATTCTAGAAATCATTGTTCATGTGATAGAGGAATGCACAGTGCATGTAGGGGGTGTAGCCTCAATAGCCCTGCAGTAGGTAGTATGCTATGTGCCTGTGATTGAGGAATAGCATAGGAATAGCATAGATACTCAATTGTATTTGTTTTAAATCTGATTTTTTTACATTTTAGCCAAGATTATGCTACAATATTATTATTATTTTCTACCAACTACATTTTATGTTCCCAACCTTAAACTTTGAAAGCTTCCGGTTTATTATGGTTTATCCCATACATTTCTGTTAATTCCCATAAATTCCCGTTAATTCCCACGAAAAGTTACCAACTTTGAAAATTCCCAGAATTTTGCAACCCTAGTACCTACCAAAAGTGATGCAAGGAAGGACAGGTGGTGAATTGGTGACAGGATCAAAGGCACCCACAGCTCACTAATTAATCTCAACATCACAACTGACCAGGTCAGAGGGGAGTTGAGGAGATTGCACCCCAGGAAGGCTGCTGGCCCAAACAAGGTGTTTCCAATACTTCTCAAGACCTGTGCTGCTGAATTGGCAGAACCACTCCAGCACATATTCAACCTGAGCTTGAGACAGTTGAAGGTACCTACACTGTGGAAGACCTCATCACTCATCCCAGTCCCCAAGAAAACAAGGGCGAGTGAGCTTAATGACTACAGACCAATTGCCTTAACATCTCATCTCAAAAGGATGTTTTACCAGTCCGTGGTTGCCAGCACTCTCTTCTATGCTGTTGTGTGTTGGGGTGGTAGCCTAAAGAAGAGAGCTGCTGATTGCATCGACAAACTGATCAGACAAGCAGGTTCTGTGATTGGTACAGAAATTGACTCTCTGGTCACTGTGGCAGAGAGAACCACACTGGGCAAGATGCTGTGTATCATGGACAATGAGCACCACCCACTGCACTCCACCATAACCAAACAGAGAAGTGTGTTTAGCGGCAGGCTGCTCTCACAGAACTGCAATACAGACAGATTCAGAATATCATTTGTCCCCAGATGCTGACTCTGATAAAATGGGGTCAGAATGTTTACCATAGTCAAGAGCTGTTTCACCATGAGAGGGGACCTACTCAGTATTACACAAATGGTATTAATGTTATGGCTGATCAATGTATTTTTATATGTGTTTTAAATGGGATGGTAAATTTAGTAGTCTTAACAGTAAAGCACTCTTTAATTCCTATGATACAATTAACTTTCTGGCTCCTGGGGCTAGTGTCTTTAGTGGTCTGTAAATTGATCTTGGCTAATTGATTTCTCCAGCCTTGAACCAGGTCATTCCACTCCTTCCACATTCATTTCCAGTAATCACACATAAAGTGATACAGACTGTGGTGCAATTGATTTCATTTGGGGCAGTCAGGAGCTGCTATACGAAGACAGTGGATCCTCTGAGACATAACAGACAAGAGGGTGGCAGACAAGTTCTGTTTAAAAACACCGGCTGCTGCTTTCTCTTTGGCAACCCAACCTCCCTGGGTCTCTCAGAGGAGAGTATCTAAACTGTGTCTTGTATTGTATCTATCTATATAAATTGTATCTAAATGTGCAGTTTTTTTCCTAAAAGCAGATGAAGAGAACACAGTTAAACAAATGAGATAAAAATGTTACACTTGATCATCCTACATGTTTATTAGGTTAGCCCTTATAGTTAGTGTTCTGGTCACTTTTTTGGTTGAGGACATTTTAAGTCCCCATATTTTGCCAAAACATTCACTGAAGTTAACTTAACCTGATTGTTCCATCACTGCCACTTGGTGTAGGTCAGTTATAGTAAAAAAATCTACTTGATTTCACTGTGTCTTTAATTAGTAGGCCTTTCCGGTGAGCTTCCTCACCAGACGTTAGACAAAGGCATCCTAGTTGCTATTGGTTCTGTTGCACACACATTTGAGGACATTTCTGAAAAGTTTTAAAAGAATCAATTTAATGTAATTTTGACTCATTTGTTTATGTATTGAAAATTCTTTACTGATTCAGGCCTATGTTTAAATCCCTCTGGGGTTGTTGAATAAAAAATTTAACATAATTGTTATTATTGCCCCAAATTAATATAAAATGCAAAATAAATTATTTTCATTGCTTTTTTCTTGGTGTGGCCATTAAAAGGTTAAGGTCAGGACTTTTCGAAACATTATCTTTATTCTTCTTTAACCATTTTGCAAAACATTTTGTTTTCCTAGGTTTGTTGTCTTCCTGCATGACCCACTTTCTCTTGAGATTCAGTTCAAGCACAGATTTTCTTTTAGGTTCCACTAGTATAATTCAGAATTCATTGTTCTGTCAATGTTGACAGACCCTAGGAAAGCTCCCATGCTGTCCCATGACTTCTTTTTTATTCAGATGAAGTGATGCGGCAGGTGATGCAGGAATATTTCAGTGTTTTTTTAAAGTAATTTTAAATTTAATTTTTTTGAAGTTATTTCATTTAATTTGATCCAAAGTGAATCCAATTCCAATGAAATATGAGTAAAGTATGTGTTAAATAATGTCAGTATCAACAAGATACAGCAAAAAAGGTAAAGGGTTGATGGCCTGCTCCCCATTTGCTTGCTTCCACTCACCGCTCATTCAAAAGGTGGCTGTGCATCTAAGAAACATTTGCCAAACTCCATTAAACAACAAAAAAAATTACAAACATATTATCTCTTTCTGCACTTGTGGGGGGGAATAAAGCTAGCAAGTTGGGGTGAGTGAACATGCCAGTGAGCAATGGTGTAAAAACATTTTTTTAACACAAGATGATAGCATAATGATTGCATAAATCCAGACGTGCTGTTGGTTTGTTTGTTTTCTAGCCACCCTCTTATACTGGCCAGTTGTATGCAGAGCTCTTGTTATCCTTGACTGGTGCACTGTCATTCCACTCTCAGTCACCGTATTCTGTAGCTTCTTCAATGTGATTGTTGGGCTCTCTGTGGCTTCCCACACAAGTCCCCTTTTTACTTTGATATTTGTGGAGCGGCCTTGTCTAGGCAGTGTCTGGGTGGGATGATGCAGCTTTCACAATGTTCCTTCAGTGGGCCATGGTGGCCTAGTGGTCAGGATGCTGCCTTTCAGACCTGAAGATCGCAGGTTCGAGTCCCGGCCCGGGCTGTACTGAGGTACCCTTGAGTAAGCTTCCGTTCCACTACACTGCTCCCTGGGCGCTATTGATAGCTGCCTGCTTGTGCAGTGGTTGCATTTCGTTGTGATGCTTAAGTGTGTTCACAATGACAAATAGTCACTTTCACTTCACTTAAGTATACACAGTCTGATCAATGGTACTTGGTTCTCGAAAAGGTGAACTTTTGAATGATTCACAGATAAAGGCCAATTGTACGCCAAACGTGTCCTCATGAGAACAGGAACTTTCATCTGTGTAAACTTCAAGCTTCCAAGGCACAGAGGTTTAATATCTTTGCAAATGGCATTTTTCAGTTTGTAATTGTGGTCACAGAATTTTTCTTGCATGAAACCAAGATCCCATTATATTAATTCATTTTGAGCATCAATCTATGAAAATACTGACAAAGCACACAATATTGAGGTGCCATTTGTAATCCAAACAAACTGATAACTTTTAAGGGGGTTGACTACTTTTGTAAGTCAGTGTGTTTATTACTGGACAGGAGATGTTGTTTTTTGGTCATTTTATAACAATGTGAAGATGTTGAAAAATGTTAAAAATTTGGAAATCTCCACTTTTGAGCAACATAATAAAATTAACTCATGAATAGCTTGTGCTTCACATGCATAATTATGACATTCCTTTAGTGAACATGTTATTATTTTTCTCTTATTTTTAAGGATTCCATATTGCATTTTACAATGGCTACTTTACTATTCTTATTTACAGGCTTTGATTGTTCTAAATTTAAGTGACATGATTTTTTGCATTTATTTTGTGTCCAGTTATAATTAGAAAACCCTTAAAGGAAATGAATTATAGCTCTTTTTAAAAAACAGTTTAACCAAAGATTGGGCAGAGTCTGTGGAGGGTTTTTTTAAGTAAAGTGAGGCTGTCACTACCCATTGGTAATCAAGTAATCCACTGAATATATTGTTAATGAATTAAATAATCATAATTTGTTTAATCCTCTAAAATTAAAAACTTTTATAGTACATTTTGGGAATTCCTGACACATTAAAGATGCTTAATAATTTTTTAGTATTTTTTAAATTTCTTTTCCTCTAATTGTCTTCCATTGATCCTCAGTGTCAACCAGTGCTGCTGTGAAGAGCAGGTTTGTTTGCACAGGTTTTTCCACACACTAGCTAGAACACCCAAATTGCATGAACGCAATTGTGGAAGGGTACCATTAAACACATTTTGAAGTTGATACCAATAGTTTATTTTGGATATATACTTAATGCTACTGCAGAAAGGCCTCTTTTTTTTTTCCTTTTGATTTTTATTTATTTTTAGTTTGACTTGGATATACTAGTCTATACAACAATATAACGAAACAAGTGAGTCAACATCTAAATAAGAGCCTAGCATGAATATAGCCAGCCAAGTGGGCCAAGAGGCTAAAGTGCAAGCTCCACAATGTAGCTTATAAATTAAAAACTTGGTCAGATGACACTGAAACAACAATGAGTTTTGACACAATGATCTGCCTATAAGGTAAAAGACAAGCAAGAGAGCGAAAAAAAAAGAAGATTTTGTCTTTTTTGCCAGTACTGTGATTGCAATAAATTCTATAAACTAAACTTAAGTGAGTTTTTTTTTTCTTTTTTGGCAGTTAGACTAGCAGACACTGTTGTAAGCTTTGCATTATAATTTACCACATTAAATAATATTGGGTAAAATGAAGATAGGTGCATATTGATTAAGTGGCTTGAATTAAGTTCTGACAGTCAGCATGTTGAAATGAAAATTTCTGTTTGTATCGTTTTGTGTTGTAAAAATAACGGTGACGATGGCACCATCCACTGCTCCCCCCATTTTCCTATTTTCCTTTTTAAAGCATCTGTATCAATGTATTGCTAGAAGTACCTAATAAAGGGGTAACACTGTATGAGCAGTGTGAAACAGGGAGAGAGTGTGTGATTTGTATTGTTTGCTATATTTGCCCCATTTCTGTGATTGCTACAGTGCTGCTCAGCCTCTTTGCAGTAATTTCTGTGTGTTCCGCTGCTGTTGCTGCTGCTGCTGCTGCATTTGATTGCCTGGCAAATGGAAAGCCAGTCATTTAGGCTTTATGCATCTCAGGCTTGCTGTTGCACCATGTTTCTGCCCTTTAACAATTTCTCCTGCTTTCCTGGCTGGGGTTTAGAGCCTGAGTCTTACTGACAGGATTGAACACATGGTTTATTCCAATCAGATTTACACCTGGCTCCCTTTACAGACACTTGCTTTAGCACAATGAAGTAAACATAGACGCAATCCTGGGTCTGCCAATAACAAAGAATTGTTGCACTCATTCATGCAAATGGTGTCATATTAAAGTTACTATTTTATCTGAAACACACTGAATAGACCCAGATTTGTTTTCCTATATGCTTGCTGTGATTCACCTGACCTTTAGCTCTTGGCCTTAATAAATTTACCAGGAGTGCTGAGATGTGCATCACCTTTACTACCAGATGGATAGGAAACTGTGCTTTATTCAGCTGTGCTTATTCACATATAGATCACACATGATATAATGACCACCTCCAAGAAAATGAAGGCTATATCGACTGATCAGATCAAAAACGTGTTGCATTTCTTCTGTCGCATATAGACATTAGGAATAAAGCCGGGACTTCACTGTTGATCCATTCGTCTGTTTTCAAGCATGTTTTGCTTCCCAATCAGATTTAAGGGGTGCAAGTTCTGGTGGGAAAGTGACGCTAATGCATACCCTTTAAACTAAAGAAACTAGCTTCAGACATATCTTGGCTGATTGTGTGAGAGCCGCGCCCCACTCGGGGGGTACCGGAGCCAAGGCTCCACCTGGTGGACGAGAGAGGTCCCTAGAATACTAATCCCTCCGAGCCAGCCCTCCAGGTGCGGTGCATTAGGTCCTCATCAGGGGATCTATTTAAGAACTCCCGGAACACAGGGAAGATGCGAAGTCTCGTGTCTTTTGCCGATTCTGAGCGTTGTTCTGATTACTGTTTAATTCTGGTTTTGATCGTGTTTCTGGACTTTTGGCTTTTCGATTCGGATTTCCTATATATACCTGTTTGCCCGTTTTTGACCCTTGCGCGTTTCACACTCTGTTTTTGGATTGCCCTTTTTCCCTGTTTTTTCAAAATAAAAACCATCCCTCGCACTTGTGTCCAAGCTTCCGTGATCGTCACAGAAGACTTCGCCCACATGGACACAGCGAGTTCCGCCGAACCCACCTTGCCAACCACAATGGAGCTTACAAGAGCGATTGTGGAACAAGGGAAGCTGTTGGGAGAACATCAACAGCAGTTTGTGCAGATTCGCTAGAGCCTTGAGTCGCTCACTCAGGCAGTACAGCGGCTCCACCTCCATCAGGCACCCGACACAAACGTGGGCGCTTCCTCCATTCCAGCAGGGGTCGCCAGAGAGACCACACCCCTCGAGGGACAAAGAAGCGTCACGTTTCCTGATAGCGGTTTGGCTAAACCCGAAAAGTACAATGGAGACCCTAACAAATGCAAGGGATTTTTGTTACAATGCTCATTGTATTTCGAGCATCTCGGAGGGATATCGGACTACAAGAAGATTTGTATCATGGTATCATTACTCTCGGAGAGGGCGTTGGAATGGGCTACGGCAGTGTGGTCCCGGGCAGCGTTTAGCAGTAGCAGCTATGAGGAGTTCATCGTGCTGTTTCAGAGTGTTTTTGACCACCCTCATGAGGGGCGAGAACATGGCGAGCGATTGTACAAGCTCAAGCTGGGAAAATTCCTTGCGCCGCTACAAGTATAGAGGGGACCATGTGTGAGGGAGAAATTAATATACCGAGCGAGTATAGGGACTTAGCTGACGTATTTAGTAAAAGGAAGGCCACCCGTCTGCCGCCTCACCGATCATGGGATTGTGCAATTGAACTTAAGGAGGGGACAATGCCTCCCAAGGGTCGAACGTACCCCTTGTCACGTGCAGAGACTAAAGCTATGGAAGAGTACATCCAGGAGGCACTAGACATAGGGTACATCAGACATTCATCGTCCCCAGCTTTGGCGGGGTTCTTCTTTGTGCAGAAGAAGGAGGGAGGTTTACGTCCATGTATCGATTATAGGGGCTTGAACGCTGTCTTGAAGCCGTTCCATTATCCCCTGCCACTGGTTCCTGCGGCTCTGGAACAGGTTCAGGGAGCGACCATATTTAGCAAGCTGGATTTGCGTTCGGCTTCTTATCTGGTTCGCGTTAGAGAGGGTGATGAATGGAAAACAGCCTTTTCGAGGTTGAAGCCTCGAATGTCGGGGTGGGTGCTATCCTCTCTAAAAGGTCTGGACTTCCTAGTAAGTTGCATCCATGTGCATATTTTTCAAGGAAGCTGACTACGGCCGAGAGGAACTATCATGTGGGCGATAAGGAACTGCTGGCACTCAAACTGGTGCTGGAGGAGTGGAGGCACTGGTTAGAGGGGGCCGCGCACCCCTTTTTGGTCCTCACAGACCACAAAAATTTAGAGTACTTAAGAACTGCAAAGAGACTAAATTCTCGCCAGGCGAGGTGGTCACTATTCTTTAACAGGTTCAATTTTGCACTCTCCTATAGGCCCGGAACGAAGAATGGCAAGGCCGACGCGCTGTCACGCATGTACGAGGTAGAGAAGGAGGACGGTGATCCCTCCCCCATTCTTCCGGAGTCAGTGTTTCTTGCTCCCATTAGATGGGAGATCGAGCAGGAGATCCAGAAGGCGTTAGAGAGGGAGGGGTCACCGCCTGAATGTCCTAGCGACAAGGTCTATGTGCCAGAGAACCTACGTGGGCAGCTGATGAGGTGGGTCCACACTAGCACGGCTTCAGGTCACCCCGGAATCACCAGAACCTATCAATTGGTATCAGAGAGGTTCTGGTGGCCAGGACAAAGAGAGATGGTTGAACAATTCGTAAAATCCTGCAGTGTATGTGCCATAGTGAAGACCCCCCGTCAGCTTCCCACGGGGAAACTAATGCCATTAGAGATACCGCAGAGACAGTGGTCACACCTGGCTGTAGACTTTGTAACGGATCTTCCTGAGAGTCTAGGTAACACCTGTATATTGGTGCTGGTGGATAGGTTTTCTAAATCATCTCGTTTCATCCCGATGCCACAGTTGCCCAAGGCATTTCAGCTAGCCGAGGCCTTGTTTCAACACGTATTCAGGTATTTTGGAATACCGGAGGATATTGTATCTGACAGGGGGCCCCAGTTTACTTCGCAAGTTTGGAAGGCCTTTATGCAGCACTTGGGGGTAAGGGTTAGCCTTACGTCAGGTTACCATCCCCAGTCTAATGGTCAGGTTGAACGAATAAATCAGGAATTGGGGAAATTCCTGAGGACCTTTTGTCACGACCAACAGTTCAAATGGGCTCAATTCCTGCCATGGGCAGAATATGCCCAGAACTCTCTGTGGAGCGCTTCCACCCTTCTCACTCCCTTCCAGTGTGTGCTGGGCTATCAGCCCCCTCTATTTCCCTGAACTGGGTCCTCCTCTAACGTTCCCACGCACACTTCACTGGAGGAGGCAGTGAGGAGGCAGAAGGAGCACGCAGACAGGAGGAGAACTGAGGGGTCTCTGTACCAACCTGGGGACCGAGTGTGGCTTTCCACTCGGGACCTCAAGCTTAAATTGCCGAGTAGGAAGCTGAGCCCCAGGTACGTAGGCCCCTTCAAGGTAGTCAAACAAATAAATGATGTTGCTTACAAGTTACTGCTACCTAAGTCTTATCGCATCTCTCCTGTGTTCCATATCTCTCTGTTAAAGCCCCTGGTGACTGGACCCCTGGCCGACACCGC
>JBBPDA010077008.1:0-12424 GCA_037974385.1 Arnoldichthys spilopterus | reverse complement strand
TATACACACCGATCAGCTGTTACACACACACACACAAATATGATTAGCCCCAAGAATAAAACCACTTACAGGTGAAGTGAATAACATCTTATCTTGTTACGATGGCAAGGAGTGGTATGTGGTATGTATTACAGTAAAAGTGACTATTTGTCATTGTGAACACACTCCATCACACACAAAGTGCCCAATGAAATTTGTTCTCTGCATTTAAACCTTATAGAGCAGTCCACTATAAGGCAGCAAGTGAACAGTCAGTTCTTGAAGCTGATGTTTTGGAGTTGGATCTGAGCAGACAGACTGTGATGCCCAGACACCTGGGACAGAGCATCTTCAAAATGGCAGGTCTTGCAGGGTGTTTCTGGCATGCAGTGGTTAATACCAATCATAAGTGGTCCAAGAAAGCACAATCAGTGATCCAGCAACAGTGTCATGGTCACCAAAGCTTTATTTATTTGCCTAAGGTTCGCTAATCTGATCTCACAGAAAAGCTTTTTTAGAGCAAACAGTGAATGCTGGCTGTGATAGAAAGGTGTCAGAACACAATGGAAGAAGATGGCCTGGTCAGAGGAATCACATTTTCTTCGACATAATGTTGATGGTCACTGGGCCTTGGTCAGACCCGGGGGAGGCAGTGTGGCAATGTGATACTCAATGTTCTGCTGGGACACCTTGAGTACTGGCCTTCATGTGGCTGTTATTTTGACACCACTTACCTAAACATTATTCCAGACCAAGTATACACCTTCATAGCATAAGTTTTACTTACCAATAATAGCCTTTTTTTTAGCAGGATAATGCTCCCTTCCACACTGCTAATATTGTTTAATGTTACTGCAAAAATGTTTTGTCCAGTTTGAGAAACAGGACAAAGAGTTCAAGATGTTAATTGGCCTCCGTGGAATTGGCATCTGAGGGATGTCCTGGACAAACTAGTGGAATCGATGGAACCCCACACTTTGCAGTTTTCAGTACTAAAAGGATCTGTTGCTTACGTATTGGTGCCAGATACAACAGCACACCTTCAGAGGGGGTCAGAGCTGTTCTGGCTGCACAAGGGGGACCTATACAGCATTTGGTAAGTATTTTTAATGTTACATAGTATAATTCAATACCGATGGGTCCAGTTTTATGATGTTTACTGCCTGCCCAATATTTGTACCAGGAGGACCTAATGGTAAATGTAGACCTTTTATATGTGTACAGAGTGGTGCAAAAGTTAATATCTTGATTCAGATCAATGTATATGTTACCAAGCAATAAACTAGCAAGCAAATTACTTAATTAGCTAACCTAGACACTTTACAGTGGTGGAAAATGTTCAAAAACAGAAGTAAACTGTTCCAGCTGGTGGTAAATTAATTAAAACTAAAGCTGTATGTTCTGTTAAGTCCTATTCTGGGTCAATTTTTGTTTTTGAAGTTGTAGTGGTAAGAAAAAAACATATGATTTTGCTACCCTCATAATCAATTGTTCCATCCCCATCCTTGTCAGCCTCCTTCATCATCTGCTCTGCCTCTTCCTCATTTAGAGGTTCACCTGCATTCATTAACACATACCTGCACAAAGAAAATCTGATTAATACATATTTATACTACATTAGGCAGTATACTGCATTGGGCAGTGGTGGCCTAGTGGTTAGGACACTGCCTTTGAGAGCTGAAGGTCTCAGGTTCAAGTCCCAGCCCAGGCACTACTGAGGTACCCTTGAGCAAGGTACTGTCCCACTACACTGCGCTGTTGATAGCTGCCCACTGCTGCACATGTGATGGGTTAAATGCAGAGGTTGCATTTCATTGTGGGGCTTCAGTGTGTTCACAATGACAAATAGTCACTTTCATTAGAACCAATATATTCAAATATAAAAATAACTGAATGTAGCATAAACCTAAGCCCAATGAAATATAACAGAATTATTTCTTTAAGTTTTTATGCCTGATCTATCCTATTTGTCTCTTTCTGAAACTCTGCTTTGTTAAATTTTAGACCAGTGTGCATATTATGGAAAAGGCCTACAAAGGCTAAGCTGGAAAGTGCTAAGGGAAAATTTACAGTAAGTTACTGGCAGCTTAATTCCCATTTTAAACCAATTACTTCAAAAGTTTTTGTATATCTACACTGGACACATCCAGAGTGTGTAAAACGGAAGTAAACTAGACATATAAACTAGACATTACATTTCAGTGATTGTTGTAAAGATACCAGTACTTTAGTGCAACACAGGAGATGTAAATCATACAAACTATTAAGTATGGACACCCACTCCAAAAATTCATAGCAAAATATAACAGCCTACCATACCAGAAAACATTAGCATTTTTCAGTAACACTGTACTGAAGAGCCTGAAGGCCTACATAAGCCTTTCTTTACAGCCAAAATAAACCCATAGGAACATTAATAAAGGCCTATTCCAACAATCATTAGTTATCAAAACATTGACTGGGGTAAAATGTCTGACAAAAACAGCCTTAATGACATTCCACCCTTGTTAAAATAAGTCTTTATAAATGTCTATGTAAGTTTAGGTAAGTTGTCATGTCAGTATCTCCAGTAATTTGTGAGAAACCTGAGTCAGATTTGTATACTTCAGTGTATTCCAGTCGATGTAGCCTTTTGCCTCCTTGTCAAACACTTTAAATGCAGCTCGCAGCTCTGCATCTTGGTTTTTAGTCCTCTCATGGTAAAGAGCCATGAGGCCCAGGAAACTGTCACAGTTGAAAATGCCTTTGCCTGTAAAAGTGGAAAACATTACATTAGTATGAGATCAAAGCCATCTAGGGTGGAGTTTAGAAAGAAGGGGAAAGATGAGGAAGAAAGGAAGCAGAGGTATAGAGAGTTTTTTTAAAGAAGTTTTTTTAAAGGACCTGTCTGTCTCTGGTTAACAATGCTTACAACACCAATAATTTTTTTTTCAGCACAGATGATGAGGAAAGTGTTCGTAGAGAGCCACTGGGAACACTGGGGGTCAAGGAGAATTAACTTTTGAAAATGACCACTTTCAGTAAATCTACTCTTGTCTTGTTCATAAGAGAAAATTAAAGTTATAATAGTAAAATGAAAGTGTTTTTTTCCCACAGAAGATCCTTTTTGAGGGAGGGGGACATTTTTCTTATATAGAGCACCAGAATGGCTAGAACTGCCACTATATTGCCAGATTATGTGGGCAGCGACATGCTGGGTCGGAGGTTTTGGCCACAGTGGGCAGTGGTGGCCTAGTGGTTAGGACATTGCCCTTGGGACCTGAAGTTCTGGCCTGAGCACCACTGAGGTACCCTTGAGCAAGCTACCGTCCCCCTACACTGCTCCATGGGTGATTGATAGCTGCCTGCTGCTGCATGTGTGATGGGTTAAATGCACATTTTGTTGTGGTGCTTGAGTGTGTTCACAATGACACTTTCAGCGTACTCAAAGCTAGTGGCCCTGTCTATAAAAACATTCTTATTTTATATGAATTATTTCGTACTCTTATGTTGTGGAAATAATTAGTGATATTCTGTGGGGGGAAATGAGCTATAAGTTATGTGTTTATGAACAGAAGCAGAGATATAATGATTTGAATTTGATGCCAAGTTATTGTTGAGCATGCTGTGTTGTTTTGCAGAATTTTTTTTTTATATTTCTGACACACACACACAAACACACATACACACACACACACACACACACACACACACACACACACCTACAGCCCTCACCTGATCATATTATTTTGTTTACCTTCCCCTTGTTTGCCTAGTGTTTGATCAATGCTTGTACACCTTCCATTCTCTGCTCGTCAGACCACAGTTTGTGCCTTCCTGCATCTGCCTGAACAACGTCTTTTTTTTTTCAAATAATGTAAAACAGATGCTTGTGGGGCCCTCTGGTGGCTCTAATGGCATCACACGAGTAAACTGTGAACAGAAGCAAGCATGCTGTAAACAGGATGAGGTGAAGCTTTTCATTCCAGCGCTTTGGCCTGTAGATGGCGCGCTAGCGTTCAATACTTTATAGAGTGCTAAAGTGAAATTGTATTCACTGGCGCTCCCATGTGGCCACATCTTCACTTGCAGCACTCATCCCTTTTAATCCTCTTACTTGTCCCTATTTACCAAACTCCATTTGAAGGGTGCTTAGATTAACTGGACGACATGTAAAGTGCTGGGGGCAAGAGAAAAACGTAAGCCGCAGATACAGTGACATAAAAAGTAAATTACACTACTTTAGGATTGTGGTTTATTCACTGTGTTTCTCCAGTGCCTGAATAAAGCGGATTTGGGCGTGCCGTAAAATGCTACACTGCATTTAAGCCATGACAGATGTATTTACAAATGGTATTATATATAATAATATTAGCTTTTTTCGTTCAAGATGATGGTGGTGGTGGTGGTGATGATGATTATTATTATAATTTTATAATATTAATATTATATTATTATAATAATCATCATCATCATCATCATAAGTGAAGTGAACGTGTATTTGTCATTGTGAATACTCAAACACCACAAACAAAATGTGACTTCTGCATGTAACCCATCACACATGCACATGTCGAGCAGCAAGCAGCTTCCAGCAGCACCCGGGGAGCATAACAACAAAGTAATAATACACTGTTTTAAAACCATAATGTTTGCATTTACTAATGATTTTGTTTATAACTCTATTATCATTTTTCATATAATTTCACAATATTATTTTTTATTACTATGGTAGTAGTAGTATTAATTCACTTTTTAAAATAATTTAAATGTAAACAATGCATTAAAATAATATTATATTGTAATTATTTTGTGAGGTTGAAGGGTTGCCCAGCATTTTATAAAACTAATGTCTAAAAAATCAGTTGGCTGTTTGGTTTTAATTGGTTGATTTTCTTTTACAGTTTATTTTTAAAAAGATGGGCCCCCAGATCTACTTTATAAATGAAACACAGATCTGTTAGGAACTATTTAACGCCAAGGTGAAACTGGATTCTACTGGTGCGCAGTCCCCTCTTATACTCACTGTTTACACATGACTGTACAGCCACACAAAGCTCCTGCACCATCATTAAATATGCAGACGACACAACCATCATCGGCTGCATCTCTGACGGTGATGAGTCTGCATACAGAGCAGAGGTGAGTGCCCTGACATCATGGTGTCGGGACAACAACCTGCTGCTCAATGTAAACAAGACTAAGGAGCTCATTGTGGACTTAAGGAGGCTGCAAGGTGGTGAGCATGCCCCCATTCACATTGAGGGAACACAGGTGGAGAGAGTCAGCTGCTTCAAGTTCCTGGGGATCAACATCAGCGAGGATCATAGCTGGTCACACCACATAGGTGTGATCACAAAAGCAGTAAAACAGCCGCTCTTCTTTCTGCGGCGGATGAGAAGGTTTGGCATGGACTCCAGAATACTCATCAGCTTCTACCGATGTACCATTGAGAGTATTCTGTCTGGTGGTATCACCACCTGGTATGGAAGCTGTAATGCTCTGGACCGCAAAGCTCTACAGAGGGTGATCAGATCAGCACAGCGCATCATCAGGACTGGACTGCCAGCCATGCAGGACCTCTACAGTCAACGCTGCGGAAAGAAGAGCCAGAGGATCCTCTCTGATCCCAGCCGTCCCAGCCACAGCCTCTTCACACTCCTGGAGGTACAGGAGCATCCAGGCCCGCACCAGCAGATTCAGGGACAGTTTCTACCCACAAGCCATCCGGCTACTGAACTGCTGAACACTAAACACTTTAATAAGAAACTGAACACTTCAACACTTTAACACCTAAGTGCAAAAATTCACTGGCCACTTTAAATATTACTGTTTTTTTGTGTGTTCCCTTATCTTTTGTAATATAATTGCTTTTTTTTGTATTGTAATAGTTTTAATTTATACTTTGATTAATATTTGTGTGCAATCTTTAATGTGCAATCTTTGAGGAGGCTCTGAGTCCAAGAATTTCATGAACTTGAACTTGATATTATTTATCCCAGCTGGTGCATGGTGACATCATCAAAAATTTAGAAGACGTTTAGAGGCAGTGGAAAAAGACATTACACTTTCATAGCAGAAAACAGGAAAATATGTATTGTGTCTGTCTAATATGTGAAATAATGAATCGTGCTTAATATGTCCAAATATGTACACTGTACTTTTTACATATGACAATAAAACTTTGAATCTTTGAATCTTGAATATTGAATCTAAGAAGGGTAAAGAGAAGTCTATTTAGATTTTAAGTTTACCATTTTTGTCCACGTCTTTGGCCATCTGGATCAGCTCTCTCTTTGTTGGGTTGATTCCCATCAAACTCATCAGCCTCTCCAGCTCCTGTGTCTTCACATCTCCATTCCCCTCCTCATCGAACATTTCAAACATGCCTTTATACTCAGTGATCTGCTCCAGGCTCAGTTTGCTTGCCTCGTGGAGGGGAAACATTTACTGTAAGTCAGCATTTCTTCAGTGGGAATTAAATATTACACATAAGACGTGAGATACACAGAATGTCTATAGAAGGAACATTCACATGTTTTTTTTTTATGTGGTTTTTATGGCACTTGAATGCTGCTTTTTAAATGATGATCAAGTTGTACTGGTTGCTGTTCAGCATTATGAGTAGTACACTCATGGCACCACTGCATGTCTAAAGGCCCATATTGTCACAGGTCTCAGTTTGGTTTGAAAAGTGGCGGGGACTAGTTCCGAGCATATTTGTTGTTTGGGGGGGCAAATTAAGTGAAAGTGAAAGTGACTGTTTTGTCATTGTGAACACACTCAATCACACAAAGTGCACCACAACAAAATGTGACCTCTGCATTTAACCCATCACACCTGGAGCAGCAGGCAGCTATCAACAGCACCCGGGGAGCAGTGTAGCGGGACGGCACCTTGCTCAAGGGTACCTCAGCGGTACCTGTACCAGGACTTGAATCTGCAACCTTCAGTGCACAAGGGGAAGGTCCTAACCACTAGATCACCACTTCCCACCATTTATGAATATGCCCACCATAAATTATGAAATTTACTAACATATTAAAAAGTCGTAGAAAGGAAATGGCCCTTGACAAAATGTGGTGGGGACATGTCCCAGCGTCCCCAGTGTCCCCAGCATCTCCAGCGTCTGCAGCGTCCTTAACAACCTTAACGTATAAATGATGCCTATGCATATCAAACATTTTTGTGTGGTCTGTTTTACCCTCTTTAGTTCTACTTATTTATAAAGTCATTAAAAACTCATAATTAAGTTTGACATATGTAAAAGAGCTCGGTTCCCCTGTATTATGTCCAGTGTTTTACCGTAATTCCATTAAGTAGTAACAAGTAATGTTATTAATTACCTTTTCAAATGAAATAATACATCAAATGCGCTGCCCAAACTGGTCAAAAATTACGTTTGATTATTTCTTCTAAACAAACACAAAGGTTTAAACCTTTTGACTTTCTTTTTTTGCTAATTATGTCCATAAGAAGAATTCACTTACAATTTCATCTCTAGCATTCACAGTTTCACTTTTTACCCACTGAAATATAAGGTATTTCCAAACTGAAGTTTCTAGAATGCAGATGCCTCTCTTTGTGGCCAAGTTAAGTTGTAAACTCTCTGTCATTGATACTAAAGGGTTGTTGTTTCTTGCTCATTTCTGCTAGAAAGAGAATGTGGGCGCAGTGCATTTAATGCAGCTGCCCAGGCCCACACCAGAATTTACAAGGCAGACAGCCACGTTCTGGCTTTGGTCTGACTTAAACAGCATTATCTAAACTGATGTATGTTAAATTGGATAATATATATATGCAGTAGTATTTTTGGCATCACAAAATTAATGTTACATGTTATAGTTGTACTAGATTAAGCTTTTATATTTAATAAAGTGAAGCAAATAATTTTTTTTTATCTGAATGAGTCTATGAGTTTAATTTATCCACTACAAATGTAAGTGATAAGTTTACCACAAAATGATTAAAACTTTTAAACATAAAAAATGGCAGTACATATTGTAAAAATACAGTATGGTCCTCATTATCTCCAATAATTGTAAACATTCGAAAAAAGAAAATGTAACATTACAGTAAACAGGATATTCAGATTCTAACAAAGGTGCGACTAAAAGTGCTTTGAGTGATGCCATAGAGGAACCATGTAGTTCCATTTAAAACCATGTTTATGTGTGTGAAGACACTTCAAAGGTATAAAGAACCTTCTCATAATGTATAAGTTCTTTACCAGTTTAACGGTTCCTCCGTGATCTTTTGCATTATGGGGGCTCTTGAATTTTTTTAACTTGACATGGTTTCTGTTTCAAAAAACAGCCATAATTCCAAACTCTGATCATTTTTAACCTTTCTTTAACTCTTTAGATGAAAACATGCTCTTTTTGCTGTTGTGCCATTAAAACTCATGTATGTTAGTGAGCACTGTTTTGACTGGCTGCCCTGTATTGCACCTTATTTAAAAACCAGTCCAGACTGAAACACCCCTTACACCAGCAGTGTGAATGGTCAGGGCTAACCTGAAGCATGCTGAATAAGTGGATATATGTAAGTACATTCATTTTTGTGACATTGCAGATGCCGCTTTATTCCATATGTAAACTGTATGGTCTGGTGAATGAGTCTAACAAAATGTACACACTACATCAATGTGCTGAAATCTTATTTTAGGAAACTGAGGAAATTATGTTTTTCCATGATATGGAAACCTTTAAGAACTTTTACTTGGAAGGTTCTTAGGGTAATCAAAAACGATTCCTCCATGTTATCACATAAGAAACCTTTTCTGACACCCTTGTTTTAGGAGGTTGGCTATACAGTAATAACCCCAAATTATGATGTGTTTTGAAGGTCAGTTTGGTAACAAGTACTTTAGCGGACACAGAAAGTGTAAATTATACAGTAAACAGTTAAGAATAAACATGAGCTCCTGATATACATACTAAAGTACAAAAATGTACTGTAATTAAATTAAACAATATTATTGTTTAAAGCAATTTAAATTACTGTACATTAATTTATGGTATGAAGAAGAATTTTTCTTTTATAAGATATTAGAATAAAGTTACAGCAATGATTCTAATACTTAAAAACAGTAAAAAAGAGTAGCCCAAAAAAGACTCTGATTTGTGGAGCAATTGTGAAAACCTTTTTTTGAGTACTACTTAGAGTCATTTTTTAAAATGTCCTTCCAGGAACATTAAACAACTTGCACTTGGCGGTGAACCATTTAACCATGAAAAGAAACAATAAAATACTGAAATGGTTGTTTTCATGGTTCTATATAATCATGTTCTTTACTTTATACGTGTAAGATATAAGGAAAGACTCACCATTATGTCAGGAGTCTGGACTAGAAGCTTCTGTATGCACTGGTCTAGCAGTGGAGAGATTTTATGTTGAAAATCATAGCCAATGTTATGTTAAATTCTCCCCTGACAGTTTTTAAGACACACCATGTATGGTATCTAATTCGTTCCCCCACTCGAGGGAGCATCTCCCCTGCTCTTAACTGAGTGTAACTTTACAGTCTGGATTGCACTTTGTTTAGATTAATGACACTTAATGAAGTGGTTGAGCTTTTCTCTAAGATGGCAATTGGCCTACCAAAAACAAAGGGCATGATCTTGATTGGCTGAACAACTGTGTCAGGGTAAAGATGGATAAATCCTCATTCCTCTTTGGGATTTGCTAACTTTTCAGCTATGGCACTTTCAGCAGGTGCTACAGGCTTCTTAGTCCTGAGTGAATGTCAGCAGACCAAATAAAGGAATATGCACCATTAGACTTCTATTTTCAGTTCCCAGCAACT
Source organism: Arnoldichthys spilopterus (assembly GCA_037974385.1). Lineage (NCBI taxonomy): Eukaryota > Metazoa > Chordata > Actinopteri > Characiformes > Lepidarchidae > Arnoldichthys > Arnoldichthys spilopterus. The sequence goes on along the minus strand of JBBPDA010077008.1, from coordinate 2,658 downwards.
GTGGCTGTCCTTAAAGGCTCTGGATTATTCCACTAGAATGACTGTCATGGAGTTGGATGCAGAAAAAGATTTCATATTTTGGTTAGTTTTGTGAATAGCTAGATGAGAGATACTTTAGGGCTGCAAAATCCAGTTCAGCCCAGGACAGTTTGGCAATTTCACTGTTCTGGCAAATAACAGGCAGAAATATGTCCAAAAGCTTGTATACACTTGCATTTCCAGCATTTCTCCTACAATCAGGGTTATTAATGTGGGAGCTTTTAATCCCTTTGGCTTAAACAATTCCCTCTGGGATCAATAAAGTTTCTGAATCTTTACCTGAATCTTTACATGGTTTACATCTTCTGGGAAGGCATTACACTATATGTTAGAACATTGCTGTGAGATTTTGATTACAGATTACGTGAGCATTAGTGAGGTTGAGTATTGGTGATGGATGATTAGTTCTGGGTCACAAACATCACCACAACTCATCACAAATGTTTTGGATGGAGAACCATCACTGCAGAGAATGCAGTTCATTTCTCCACAGCCCAATGCTGGAGGGTTTCATAGCCCTCTAGCCAGTGCTTGGCATGGTGAACTTAGGCTCATGTACAGCTCGATTCACCTACTAAAAGAGCTGTCTCAATACTTTTCAATTTACAGTGCGGGTTAAACAATGTGTTTGAGCAGGACAATCTGAGAGAGCGTGCGAGAGAGAGAGAGAGAGAGAGAGAAAGAGAGAAAGAGGCCTTTAGTACATCTCCATAAAGGAGCATAAACAGTCATTTAGGGCCCCTGAGCTTCTGAGGGTGGTCTCTTTTTTACTGTTTATGTTACTCTGATGTGAATCTGTTGACTCCACTTCCAAAAAAGAAAAAAAAATCAAGAAAGCTGAATTGAAGAACATCATTTAAATATTAATATTTCACCATTTTAAATTATTGAATCATTTAATTTATACAGACCATTTACAATTGACATGGAAAGTTTTCAGGCCCTTACAAGTTGTTCACATTTTACAAGTGTTTTTTAAGTTTATTGAAAATCGAATGTCTTCACTCAAGTGTTTTCCCAAAGCTACTCCTGTGTTTTCTGTAAATGAGATCCTGAGCGCCCTGGACATGTTTTTCACTCAGGATTGCTCTATATTTTCTGTATGAGTCTTTCCTTTTAACCTGACTAGTCTCCCAGTCACTGTTGCCGAAAAACATGAAAGAAAGGAAGAAACCTCGGGAAAAACCAAGGCTCAGAAAGGGGAACCCATCCTCCTCTGGTTGACACCGGATAGCAATAACAAACAGGAGAAAAGAAAATATATATATATAATAATAAAGGCAGTGGAGGCCTAGTGGTTAGGACATTACCCTGGTGACCTAAAGATCACAGATTCAAGTCCTGGCCCAGGCACTACTGAGGTACCCTTGAGCTGTTGATAGCTGCCCACTGCTCCATGTTTGCACGTGTGATGGGTTAAATGCAGAGGTCCAAGCAACTTCCTTCGGGATCAATAAAGTTAGTTAGAATTAGAATTAGAATAATCGTTTCAGTTTAAATAGGTGGCAGCAGTTTCTTATGTACAGGTGCCACGATAACTTTCGATCAACTCTTTGGAGGATAGGGCTGTTCATATGGTCTCACTTCAACAGGAGTAAGTGGTTAAAAACCATAAAAACTTAAACCAGCAAACAGGGCATCAGGGTGGGTCAGGCTGGTCCATACAGCAGAATGGGGCAGGATTACTTGTATCTCAGGAGAGTAGCTCAACAGAGAGGGAGAGGGAGAAATAGAGAAAGCATCCAAACATCCCAGGTTACCAGAATACTCTATGCCTGAGAACTCTATAGATCTACCCCGTATCTAGAACTACCAGAAGGGTAGGACTAAACAAATATGTTTTCAGCCTGGAGTTAAATATTGAGACTGTATCTGAGTCCCAAATATAATTTGGAAAATTATTCCATTACTGTGGGGCTCTAAAAGGGAAAGCTTGTAAAAGAAAGGCTTAGGCCCATAGTCAGCTGGGATTGGCTCCAGCTTCCCTAAGACCTGAAATGGAAGAAGTGGTTTAGAAAATGGATGGATGGATGGATTACGTGCTATTGATTAGAAGTTTCTGCAGGTGGAACCTGTCTTATTTAAACCTGACATCTAGGGTCTGAGGGTGTGATGTTCTCTTTGCTCCTGAATTGTGCGGTGTCATCATATCAAGATCTAAATAACTCAGAAAAAAAGGATTTGTGGATGCCTATCAGTTTGGAAAGGAATATAAAAAGATATCCACATTAGATAAAATATTGCTTTTCCTTGTAGATTTGTTTATGTATTTCATCATTTTCTGTAGGTACTGGTGAAAAATTTGCATGACTGTAGACAGATGTGTGCCTTTCCTGATTATTTCCAGTTAATTCAGTTAGGCACAGGTGGACCCAGTCATGTTGTCTGACCCAGTGGTCAGGACCACTGATAGATGCCACAGTAATCAGATAAAATTGTCATTACAAATTGGTCTGAATAATGATCTAAATAGGATATTTCAATCTTATATTTTGTAGTTTAAAGTAGCAAAAACCCTCCAAAACCACAGTTGTTGCATTGTCAATATGAAGACTTATACAAAGTACATAATCGATTTTAAGCTGAAACATAAAAGGGCTGAAACACTCTCTACTGTAG
>JBBPDA010076977.1:0-12425 GCA_037974385.1 Arnoldichthys spilopterus | reverse complement strand
CTACACTGCTCCCCGGGAGCTGTTGGTAGCTGCCCACTGCTCCATGTGTGCACGTGTGATGGGTTAAATGCAGAGGTTACGTTTCGTTGTGGTGCTTGAGTGTGTTCACGATGACACACAGTCACTTCAGGACCGTCCTAAAATGCAATGTGCATCACTGCACATTATGGACGTATGACAAGAAGAGGTGGGCGAGTAAAGCCCACTGTACCTGATCAGTTTCAGCGCTAAAGGGTTAGATCACCATCCTGGCACCAAAAAAAAACAGTCCGACATCCAGTGGAGGATTATTCCATTGGCACATGGAGCAAAAATGCAGCCCCTCTTGTTGCTGACCAGTGGAGCCCTACGGGACGAGGTGCAGGTTCCCGGGCTCTAAAGTGGCTGCACCTTTGCTCCATGTGTCAATAGATGATGGATTAATCCTCTGCGTGAGAAGAGGTGGTGAGGGATGCCCACTGTACCTGTTCGAATGTGTATGTCATGCCACCAGCAGCCTGACCAGCAGAGTCTGTGTGTGTGTGTGTGTGTGTGTGTGTGTGGGGGGGGGTGATGGCTGCATTACTGCACATCTTCACAGATGCCCAAACATCACTGCACATCTTTTGGTGTGGACCTGCTCTTAACATTTTATTTTGGTAACGATCAGCGTTGTATTACCATCCTGACCCCCCCAAAAAAGTTCATATAGTGGGTGAAATTCAGCCAGGGGCCGGTCAAAACCACTCACCACGCTGTGGGTGTGTGTCTACACCTCCATCAGTCCGCACACTCCCGGCATCTCCACGCCACGCGTACGCGGGGCTCTGTAAACAAACCAAACGCACGTTTAAACGACCACTTTTCGCCCCCAAATCTCCTTATTGTCTTACGTCACACGTAACGGAAGCGTCGCCTCGGCTCCGTGGCTGCTGCAGCGAACTCCAGATAAACACACGACTCTCCCCCCTCCTCCCCCGAAGCCCGAGCACCGACTGAAGCGCCCGTGCGAGCGCTCGGGGGTCTCCGGCAGCGACCTAACGCGGACCTAGCAGCGGCGACGAGGCTGTTAGCCACCAAGCTAACGACCGGGGGGAGTTCACCGTGAGGCGACGCTGCCGGTTAGCCGGTTAGCAGTCACGGGTGTGAGTTTGCGCGCATGTTTGCGCTCATTGGAGCGTTTCGCGTAAACAATGTGAACATTTTTGTCACTTTTATACATTTTTTATAAGGAACGTTCCACCCCGCGGCCGCGTCAGCGTCGCTAGCCGCAGTACATGAGCAGCTAAAGAACATGCTAGGCAGCTAGCGCGCTAGCCCTCCGACAGCGGCCAGCGACCAAAACAGACCGCGGACCGCGGGGTTTGGGGTTAAAACTAGCACATACAACAGCGCCGGCCACATTAACGCGACCTTACGGGCGAATCCGGCGCTTATTTCGGAGCGCAGCGCCGTCAGGGTCCCCTGTCCCCCCCGCGCCTTGTCATCATAACGTACCGTGCTCGAGCTCCGGCTCCTTGCCGTCGTCCTCCCCTCCTCGCTCTCCGCCAGCGCGCCAACAGCGACCTGCAGTCGGGCGACGGGTGCCGAGAAGGTCCTCGGCGTGCGGGTGTATCCGCGTTTTATATATAAATATATATATATATTAAAAAAATTAAAAATGCGCAGATTTCTTCGCTAGTTTCTTCCTCCGCTGCACATTTTTCTCCAAACAATGTGCACAAGCCTGCAGGGGGGGTGTTCTTCCGTGACACCGCCGCCTGGACCAATCAGAGAGGGGCAAAACCGCGCAAGGCCCCGCCCACCACTTCTACGGGGCTTCCATTCCGACGTCCATTATGCGCGGCCGGTGCTGCTGCGCGCATGGCTCCTAGCGAGGGTGCCCTAAGATGGCTGCTGGCTCACTGCTCGCTGGCTCCCTCCAAGGATTTGGCCCTGGTGGGCGCCAGCGGCAGCCTGTCGTTCAGCGGCCGTCCCTGGCCTCGCTGCGCGGCTGGGCGACTCGTCTCGGGCCGGAGCGAGCCGCGCTGCCGCAGTCCTCCCCCTCCTGCCCCTGCTCCTGCTCCTTTTTAACCATTTTTGCACTCGGGCGTCTTCGCCAATGCCACGTTGCATTTGTAGGACGGTTGCCCCAGACGCCTCCCAGCACATAGGCACTGGATTTGGGTTCGGTCAGCTGTCTGGGCATTAACCCATGGAAGGGGTTCACCCAGCAGGGGCTCCTCGACTGTGGTTGGCAGAATCGCTGGGGAGTCCCACATGTCCTGCCCCCATCAGTTGGGGCAAAAGTCCTACAAGTACATCCTGGACCGGGCAGTGGTGCTTGCCCAACAGTCTAGAGGAAAAATTCAGAATATTCCGAGATCCTCAAATAACCCTTCATTTTGAATTTTCCTTGCCCAGTTGGTTTCCCAGCTCTGGTTCCGGAGGTCGACCTCCGTTTAGCAGGTCACCCTTCAGCCCAAAGACAACACGAACCTTGGAGGGTGGACCTCCAGAACGTCGTTGGGCAAGTTGTTTTAATGTACTTGCCGGCTACCGGTGCAAAAGGAATACTGACCTAACAATTGGGAACCATGACCATTGCACTGTGGGATCAACCATAACAATCTAGAACATGGCTGGTTTATGGACAGATTTAGGCTTGTCCTGCGCCGAGTAGCCACATCAATGGTGTTTCTTCATGGAAAAATCCCAATTTAGACCAGGATTAGGCCTAATCCTAGTCTGGGAAACTGACCTTTAAGGTCAAATACGTTGTAAAGTCAATACCGTCCACTTAAGCATGAACATACCGATTGGGTGGATGGAGTCTTGACCACTCTGGGTTGTCAACACAAGGTTCTACAGGATGCAGCTCGCTCTAGATAACGTACAGTATGGGCGCAGGTCTCCTGTTGTGGCCTGACCCTAGATCAGACAGTCACGTGATTTAAGATCCACCTGGAACAGTTAGTTCATCTCCGAGGAGCCAGGAAGTGTTCACAGTCTCCCGTGTGAACTCCGAAGGGAAGATTGACCCTTTGAATGGTGGAAACAAGCATTTTGCTTCAGGGTATTGGGATTTTCTGAAGTATGCTTGGTGTGGTTCCAAAACTGTGCTGGACGACTAGGATTCAAGTGTCCCACTGAGAGGCTAAGATCATCTCATGTGCTTGAAACCCAAGGCTGTAGCGCACCCCCCTCCCCCTCCCCCCACTGTTTAAGAAGAATACAGAAAGGTTTCTTCCTCCTCAGAGCTACCGCGTGTGCAGTGTATCCTGCCTAGGGCCGCAGGGCAGGAATGTCAATCTCCGGTCCCAGAGGGCCACAGCCAAGCAAAGAAGAGTTATTCCCCCTCTTCTCACACTTGTAAAGGCCTTGCTGACCACCAGATGGGCTGAAGTACTCGAGTTCAATGAGAAAACGCTCAGCCTTGTCGCCGAGCTGTGTAATGGTACAGGTCTGTGTGGAACCACCGTAGAAAAGAATGGTTACTCCCCCAAAAAATGCTGTGTGGTTCCTTGGGATCTTGCAGTACTGTGCACAGCTAATATTAGCATGCTATCGGTTTATTTTACATTTGGTCCAGCTGCAGCTTTGCTGTAAGAGTGTTCCAACCCTATGCCCCGGAGAGCCACAGCCAGCACTCTGAACTCACGGTGATTCATCCCTGGAAATGGGCTTAAGACTAGGATTAGCCTTCGTCAGAGTGTGGGAACCTGAATTTCTACACTTAGCATTCGAGCATAGACATTAAGCAGGCGTACTAGCTAACCTGCTCAAACCTAGCCCGCATGGTCCACCTAGTAAGGATTGCCAAAGCTAGGTGGCAGCCATTTTTACATCTCATTTATGTATTTGTTTGTTTATTTATTGGTTATTTGTAAAGTCTTTTAACCTCATTTAGAATTAGCATTGCAAAAAACAAGAATGATGAGCGGTCGGACGCAAGCAGTAGCATGGTTACCACTTCTGGTGCCTTAACCGTGGTGTTGACAAATATAGGCTGTTGTGGTTTTGGACCCAGAGAGGGTGCCTATATATATAGGGGATATTGCACATGGGTTAAGGTTAGCATAGTGGCACAATGGCGTCTCATAGTCCAGAAAACACCAATAAAGTCTGGAAAAGGGTTGAAACCACAGTCTGTCCTTCATGCAATGTTTGTGCAGTTGAATGCGTTGGGTATGTTGGGGAAAACTGAGGACTAGATGTATACTGCCCTTACACACGGCTGGGCAGGATGACATGCTGCTGCTACTACAGTAAATCCACAAGTAATAATATGCACAGATCAGCCAGAACATTAAAATCACCCGATGCACACTTGTGCTGTCTAAACAGCACTGGCCCCTCAAGGTCTTGACTCCACAAGGCCTCAGAAGTTGTCCTGTAGTGTCCGGCGTCAAGACGTTAGCAAGAGGTCACTCAAGTCCTAATAAATTGATGGGGCTAGTTGGTCTTGTGCAGCACATCCCACAGACGCTCGATCAAATTGAGATCTGGGGAATTTGGAGGCCAAGTCAACGCCTTGAACGGTCATATTCCTCAAATTGTCCTTGAACAAATTTTTTGCAATGTTTGCCTGTTGAAAGAGGCCGCTGCCATTAGGGAAATCCATTGCTAGGCACGTTTGACTGCGACAATGTTTTGGTAGGTGGTACGTGTCAAAGTAGCATCCCCATGAATGCCAGGAACCAAGGTTCTCCAGCAGATCATTGACCAGAGCGTCACCCTTCCTCCACCAGCATTCTTTCATTAGTGCATCCTGGTGCCATCTCTTCCCCAGATGCACATACTTGCACCCACATGATATTACAGGAAATATTCATCAGACCATTGCTAGGTGGTCCAGCTTTGACACTGCCCATTGTAGGTGCTTTCTGTGGTGGGCACACTGAACTCAGTGGAGACACAGCATGCTACTGAATCTTTCAGCAAGATCTACTACAGTAGGTCTGAACCTTGGATGCCCATGACCCTGGTGCCAGTTAACCACTCGTCCTTCCTCTCGGTAGGTATTAGCCATTGTGTGCCTAGAAGACCCCCTACAAGACCTATGGTTCTGGAGATGTTCTGACCCAGTCATAGTTATCTATGGTCAGTGGCTTTATGGTTGTGACCGGTCTATATGCAGTTTTGTGCACAATAGAGCACGGATGTTATTCTGCATGCAGCAAGTGGCAAAAAAAAGACTCAAAACATGAAAGTACCGGTGTCTGGTGTTGCGGAGGTACAGTATAAACGACTACACTGGTTTACAAAGGTACACCACTCCAGTACACCGGTGGTGCGGTTGCAGATGCTCGTTTTTTGAGGGAGAACAGTACACGGTTTTGATGGAATGAATGGGTGAATGATGGAGATTACTGGGCAACCTGTCCACACCTGGTAAGAACATGTCTAGGGTGATCTGATCGTATATGAACAGCGCTGTGTGTAGGTGTGAATGGGGTCTATTTTGTCCTGGGTTAGGGTCAGGGTTAAAAATCCATTCACAGAAAACCTGCCAGGGACAAGTATGACCACATCCCATTTGTAGAGTGAACACCGAAGTGTCCCAACGTTCACCCAACAGCAACGAAGGATCCTAAAGAAAGACCCTAAATCAACCGCGTCCTCATAGGCGACATAAAAGCATCCGATCTGTGAAACGTTTCTTGGTGTCCCATGTAAAAATCCTGCACATTTACATAAACAAGGACTCCAGGGACTCTCAAAAAAATGTTTGCAGCTCACCCAAAACAGGCAGATGTTGCATTTTGTTGCTATGGTGTAAAAGGCTAAACTGATCTCCTCAAATGGAGGAACAGTTGCTAGGTTGGGCAAGGTTCATGTTATTTAGGGCCTATAGTAGGTGAAAGTCTGGATACGCTGGACTACATGAACAACCACCCGGTACAGTAGGCTTGCGTTTTCTTCAGTAGCCCAAAGCCTCACAACGAAGTAGGAAACATACTACATGGGTGGACTTTTATAGTCCAGGTCCCAAACTCTTGAAGGTCTTGCTTTGTATACCATAGGTTCCTCAACCCTGGTCCTGGAGCAACCCATCAATTAGCGGAGTAGTTGAATCAACACAAAGAAGAGAGGGATGGAACCACTGATCTACACAACCACCATCTCCAATGAACTGCAAGTCCACTGTTGTTTGGGAACTCTGGGATGTGGTAGCGTATGTGGTGGTGACTCAGAACCTCAAACGTACACATTTTAAAGCTGCATTTGGCATTTAAGTTGTGTTTATGCACATACACGATATAATCTGAGTTTTTTTTTTACTAATAGTCATTTATTGACGTTCACATCTCGGCATTTATTGTACCCACATACATCAAATACAGCAGCCCCAAACCCATGCGAAGATGATCAACACTTTACACAACTTGACGTTATAAAACCTTCCTCACCATTCAATGCTATGTGCCTAAAGCTAGGACCCTCTGAAGGTCAGTCAAAGCAAGATAAACCTACATCACAGGTTCAAAAGCACACGATAGGTCAGTCAGTACGTGGGCTTGCCTTGGTCAGTAACATGGTAGGTCAAGTGTCTCTATGCTGGAAAGTTTTTTTCACTGTACAGCACAACTGTTCCGTTTCACTGAAGAACGAAAGAGGACGAAAAAAACCAAAACTTCAGGGTCAACATGATCGGAAATGACGAAACGCACCTCGCGGATTCTCAGATTCCACAAAACACTTCAGTAATGTTATTCAACGTTCAGAAAATGTCTCACACTGTAAGAGAAAGAACAGAAACTTATGTAGGAGCATCAACCCGGCAGTGAAATTAATGGTAAAAAAAAAAAAAAAAAAAAAAAAAGTAGATAAAAATAGGAAACGAGGAAGTGCTCGATTGGTTTCTGCAATGCCACTTTTGGAATGTGTGCGTGTACACCGACGTGGTATCTCTCGCATTATTGGCCTGTCTGGGTTGATCGATCCTTGAGAACATTACGCCCAACATAGACGTTTCAACCATGAGCGCTTTGGTGTTGGAGGAACTTCTGCAGGTCAGTGAACGTTTGGGTGCATTCGGTGCATTCGTACAGCACGTCTCCTGACGAACTCTCTCTCAAAGCAGGTTCGGACCTGCTCCTCTTGAAACTCAAACCTCCGTCTTCGTTTTCTAGATAATCTGCATGAGCGTCTGCAGATGGAGACCCTTCCTTGCCGCTCTTCTCGGACCCTTCCTTGTCATGGTTTTCTAGGTGGCGGTCCAGAGCCGAGCGAAAAGTGAAGCGACATGGACAACGAGGACAACTCAGCAATACCCGCGAAGGGTCTCTCCTGTGGTAGCGCACGTGTCTTTGATATACGCTGAGCAACCCGAAGACTCGGCCGCATTCCTTGCACTTGTAGGTCACCCGTGGCTTGACGACGGACAACTCGTTGTTCTCGGCCGACTGTTCTTCATCTGGCGGCTTCGGGGACTCCTGGCCTTCGTTTTCCTGAGCCTCATGATCGGAATCGCCGCTCGTCTGCGTTTTGGGCAACTCCTGCGGACCATTTTCGTTTTCGCCCTCCGGAGCGTCACCTTCGACTTTCACCTTCACGTCGGCGCTATGATACATAGCGACGTGCCTGGTGACGTCGCATCTTTGCGGAAAGTGCCTTCCACAGTAAACGCAGGTGTGAAGAGTGCCCTTGTGGTAACGCATGTGGCGAGACAGACTGCTGGAGTGCACGAATACGCGATGGCATTGTTTGCAGGGGAACACCTTAGAGTTATGACTCCTGCCGGCACCTCCTCTAGGTCGACCTCTCATCCGGGACCTCAGCGGATCCATGCGTTGCATTTGGTGCTTGGAAACCATTTGTCGCATTATACCATAATAGTTAACAGGCTGCCGTTTAATCGGAGATGCCGATTCGGCGGAGTCCTCGTCATGCTCTTCGTCCGGATGCTCAGAAGAATGATGCCCTTTCAAATCGGACAAGGTGTTGAAACGTCCGCCGCACAGGCCGCAGCGATAGGAGCGGTCGACGGAATCCTCGTTCGACGGCGAAAGGTTTTTCTTATGGCTACTTTCCTTCTGGTCCTGGGAGTTTTCTTTTTGTCTGGCATCGGGAGTCGCCTTGGTGACGTGAGAATGAATGATCAGATGACTCTGCAGGTCGGACAACCAGAAGAAACGCAGGCCACATGTTTTGCAAGGGTAAGATTTATCCAGGTTATTCTCACGGTCTTCCTCGAATTTGCTCGAGCTCTTGGGTTCGAGCGACCTATGCCATTCCCGCTGGTGCAAGAACAACGTCTCTTGTTTCAGGAATCGCTTTCCGCAGTGTCCGCAGCTGTAAAAACGCTCGTGGTCGTGGCTCTGGAGGTGGCTCCGAAGACTCTCTCGATCGTAGAAGATCTTGCAGCACAGGGTGCACTTGAACCCCTGCTCGAGAGGGCGGTACCGCTGATGCTGGTTTAAACTTCTCTGGCTCCTGAACACCTGCCCACATCGTTCACACCTACACCGCGTGTTCTCCCTTTCTGCCGTTTTGGTTGAGGGCAACGTTTCTTGAGACGTCGTCTGATTCCCCGATGCCTTCGATCCGGGTTTTCCAAATAAGAAAGAGAAGTTGGATACTGCGGATCGGTCAACTACGGTCAGTGTTCCATTTTCGTGGAGGGCAAATTCGATAAATGTATCGCGACCCTTATTGCCGCTCTCAGCGTTTGAGGACACGGGGTCAACGGGTCCGTGAACGGCCATGTGATTGATCAGTTTTGGGTACTGACCAAACCCTTCACCGCACTCGGCGCAGATGAACTCATCTCCGGTTGAGGCTTGGGAAGAGGACAGATCGAGTCGTGGGTGTGCCATGTCCAACAAACTAAATCTGACCTGCTAGTGTGGTTGAACGTATGATTGGGAAACGGATTATAGACGAGGAGATTGTTAAATCAAATCAGACGAGGGGGACATGATTCCGGGAATCCCAACTGCTGCTGCGGTTCATTTGCTCCCGAATGGGAACTTTAATGGGAACCATTCCACTTGACTCTTTGTGGGACAAAACGGTCAGTGGTTCTTTCCATGGTCAACTCGGTCCACTCAGCTGAAAGCGGAAGGAAGGCATGACAAGTTTCTTTAAACTCCAATGTGCAGTTGGAACTAACGGGATCTGTGCATAGATTAACCCAAACTGTTCGAGGTGGGGCCTCCGTTCTCCAGCTCGCCGTCTTCAGTCAGGACCTCAGCATCTAGAAAAACATAAGAGGAGAGTGAGCCGTATGGAAGCATTTCCATGCAGAGTGGGGTCTTTGCAGCATTTTTTTGGGGGAGGTCGTTCTTAAAATGGCAATGTTACTCAAAGGCAAACAATATTTCTGAAGAGTCTTCTGGATTTCCTTCTACTCGCAGACATGCAGCACACACAGAATAAGCAGCAGTAACGCTCACAACGACCTAGTCCACTGCAGTATGCAGCTCTTTTTGAATAGGGCTTGCAGCAATGATCAAGAGGCAACAAGCACAGAAAGACAGGGCTTTATGAATTGGACAACATTAGAGCAACAAACGGAATCTTGTCAGGTCCCACGACAGACTAAATGTATAGAAGTACCACATTCGACACCAGGCAGAGATACAAATCAATATACAGTCATATGAAAAAGGAAGTGCATGCTCATGAACGCCTAATCAGATTCATTGCATTTTTGTACATAATCTGGACAGCTGGGTGAAGTTGCATTGATCGCCTGGGTAAGAGACGTCACCAGGATCCACTATGGAAACGCTAAAGCTCTCATGGCATTTATGTGGATGACCTCAGACTTCCCAAACCATTCCTGAACAATTTTGCAGTGTGGTAGGGGGCAGTGGTGGCCTAGTGGTTAGGACCTTGCCCTTGGGACCTGAAGGTCACAGGTTGAGTAAGGTACCGTCCCACTACACTGCTCCACGTCTTGGAAGTTGCTTTGGATAAACGGTCGTTAGGGAGAACCTTCAGTATTTAAGGGTATAGATGGTCAAGTTCCGATGCCGAAGGAAGCAGCAGATCCTTCAAGCCCTGTAAGTTGCAAGGTGGACCATCCATGGATTAGAATAGTTTGACCAATCAGAAATCTCAATCAGAGAGAAATTTGGGAGGCCAAGTCACCACCTTCAACTCTGCCAACTCTGTTTGTCATGAGAATACCATTGCCATGGAAGTGTGTTTGGTCAGCAACAATGTTTAGTGAACAGTCTGTTTTTGAAGTTGATGTTTCAAAAGCAGAAAACTCATCTGGGAATTCCTTTGTCTTGAAAGGATGTACTTGGTTTGCACCAATGTTTAGGTAGGCGGTATAGATCAACAAAACCTCTACATGAATGCCAGGGCCCAAAGTTTCGTAAAAAAGAGCACTGCCCAGGACATCACACTGCCTCTGCTGGCCTGCCTTTTTCAGTTGTACACATTGTGTAAATTAGCCAGATGAGCCCACCTTCTTCCATCAGGAGGCGAGGCATGGCCCAACGCTTTGCCAATCATCTTGTGCAGTATCAGAGCAACTCCCAACAAGGTTTGACCCCGTTGGAGGTGATCACAGACTGACCTATGCTTTTGCCCAATAGCAGTGAAGCAGATTCCATCTTGTAATGATAGTCTGGTTGACTATGGTTCTAAACTTACACATGCTATTCAATCTGCTTCCTGACACGTTTCTGATGCATGGGAGGGACCTGTTGATGGAGGACATTCTCTGGTTCCTGGAGAGTGGGTACTGATCAGAAAACCTCAGAAAACACCACTTGGGGTTAAGTGGGAAGGGCTGGATCAGGTACTGCTGGCATCCAATGCTGCGATCAAAGTATCTGGAAACAAGAAGTAGGTTCATGCCAGTCATTGCAAAAGAGTAGACTATGTTCCAGACACTTGAGACAGATCTAAAGTGATGTGCTAGTAACCTCTCCCTTAACCAGCCAGAAGATCATCAAGACTCTTCAATCCTGGCTCCTCAATGGTGGAACCAACTTCCCTGAGTCCCTCACTGTCTTTAAGCGACGACTCAAAACACACCTCATCAAGGTGGTTCTGGGAAACCAACCAGCCTCATATTTACTGTGCATTTGTTGTTACTGTCCATTTTTTACTCATATACATTATGGTCTTCTGGGTTTACAGGGTTGTCAGCGTTCGTGATGGTGTGTAACGCGAGTAGTATCTCAGCAGAACGTCAGCTGTTGACAGGTTTAGCCCTACAGACAGAAGAACAGACCTGGACCACAGAGCATTGTTGTTCGTCGCTCTGGATGTTCGTCGTCTGCTAAATGCTGTAAATATAAACGTAAAGTTTACAGTTCAGAGGCACTGAAAAAACAAACGCACAACGAGCACTGTTGTTCTTGGTCAACTGTTACTGTATTGTAGTAACACCACTTAGGGGCTAGAGGGGAAAATGCTGGTTGATCCTTTAAACCACCTAAAATCATCTGCTGCTCTAATTCCATCTCACGGTATGACGACTGCGTTGAAACAAGATTAGAGAAGTAATTAGAAGCATGACATTGCAAAATCGGCCTGAGATATTCTGTTTAAAAATGGGGGTTGGGGGGGGGGGGGGGATTGATGGAGCTACTCTAGATTAGCTCTACTTGTGCATCTGCCTCTTGACCTTCAGCGACCCCAGATCCATCGCACTCTTCGGAAACATTTTTAGCACTTTCTTTACCAGCAGCTGATTGAAGTGAAAGTGACTATTGGTCATTGTGAACACACTCAAGCGCAACAACCAAATGTGACCTCTGCATTTAACCCATCACACGTGCACACGTGGAGCAGCGGGCAGCTGCCAACAGCTCCCGGGGAGCAGTGTAGCGGGACGGTACCTTACTCAAGGGAACCTCAGTGGTGCCCAGGGACTCGAACCTGCGACCTTCAGGTCTCAAAGGCAGCGTTCTAACCACTAGGCCTCCACTGCCCACATTTGGGGGATGTGACCAGATGGGCCAGCATGCGCTCCCCGTCCACGCCGGGTCCTGGGATTCACATAGATGTACCAAATAAATAAATAAATAAATAAATAAATAAATAAATAAGTTTAACCAATAGTTTGAGGAGCAAGACAAAAGGAATGGAGCTGTTGACTTGTCCTCCAAATCCCCCAGATCTCAATCCAACTGAGCATCTTTGGAATGTACAACAAACTAGTCCAAACCATGGACACCCCACCTCACAACATACTTGAAGGATCTGCTGCCAACACCTAGGTGCCAGAAATCACAACACACTTTCAGAGGCCTTGTGGAGTCCACGCATCGATCCATGAATCAGAGCTGTTTTGGCGGCACGAGGTGGACCTACCTCGTTAGGCAGGTTGTTTGAACATCGGTGTATGTTCTTGGTCTCTGTGTCCTTTGTTTCTTACAGTGGGCAGTGGAGGCCTAGTGGTGAGGACGCTGCCTTTGTGACCTGAAGGTCACAGGTTCGAGTCCCTGGGCACCACTGAGGTTCCCTTGAGTAAGGTACCGTCCCGCTACACTGCT
>JBBPDA010076887.1:0-12429 GCA_037974385.1 Arnoldichthys spilopterus | reverse complement strand
ACACACACACACACACACACACACACACACACACACACACACACACACACATACACACACACACACACACACACACATACAGATACATTTTCTAGATAATTAACCAGAAAATAAAAAAGTAGAATTCTTTAAGCATGCACTCAAATGTATAGCTCAACATTAACATTTCTACATTTAATTACTAGTTTACCTCACAAATCTTCTCCAAGGAGGGCACAAAGTAGTCATCACACACCAGGGCCAGGGCATAGAACATGTACATGGCCTTCATAAAAACATAAAACACGTTTAGTTCAAAGTACTCATTAGATTAAGACTCATGATTCATTTGTATTTATACAAGAAGAAATACTTTATGTATCATATGAACCTATTTTATGAATACAAGGAAGCACAAGTAGAAATAATGTATTACAATTAAAAGAAAAATTATTTTTTACAAAATGTTGTGTTTACTCCAGATGTATTCTTTCACCTTAGACAAGTTTGGGGTTCAAATTCTGCTTCTTTTGTTTAGCAATGGAGCTATGAGGCTAATGTTGCAAACAAAAAACAGAAATAATTTCTGTAAGAATACATCACCAAAACTTTTCTCAGTCAGCTCAAACCACATGTAGACCTTAATTATGGTCTCATTAGTGTGTCTTTATTCACACAACGTTCATGAAGAAGCAACACTTGGATAATAAAAGTCTCTCTTTGGAAACTTTTGGAGAAAAACTGTAAATTTGACTGCCCAACAAGATGCATCAGCATTTCTGACCAAATCTCAGCAGTATTGATCAATGCATGGCTAAGTGTTAGAAAGGGCTTTTAAGTGCAAGTACTTGTAGTATCTGTAACTGCTAAGATCAGCATTCTGTTTTGCCACTGTGGGCCATATTTACAGTTTGCTGCAGGGTCTGTGAGAAAAAAAAGTCTCCAAACAGAATGTTACCCAACATGGAAAAGCAGCTTGATGACACACGGATGGGTGCCAAGCACATTTAGCAACAGACTGCCGGTCCCGATGAGACTTTCCTTAATTCATGGAAATATTATATAAGGGGTAAAGACAGGCTTTGCATCCCATATAGGAGCAACTTGATGAACTATGTTAAAGTATACTGTGTTATTAAAAGGTTAATGAAGGATATCACCTCTACAGTCATGTTAAGAGGTCAGACAGCTTAGCGCAGACTGAGAATGTTAACCTCAGCTCTCCTCCAAAGGTACTTGCTCCTCTTTTCAGCCATTTCTGAGAAAGTGTCCTTCTATCACATGCACTGTGGCAGCCTGCACTCATTGTGTATGTGGGGGCGGGTGTGGGGAGATTAGTAAGCCCAACATCTGCTTTTCTTAACAGACAGTTAAGACAGTGGTCAGTAGGGTGTGAATTTCTCTTTGTGGCTGTATTTCTTTCTACATGCCATAACAGAAGTACACACATATTTGTAAACCAGAAGTTTCTCATTTTTTGTACTGCATAAGATTTCTTAACACCAACATTTGCAGCAAATGGGCTCTCCAAATCTAATGTTAATGTTTGGCAAATATCTAATTCACATGATTTTTCCCTCACCTCATTCATAGAGGTATGATTGGTGTTCAAAATCTGCTTCTTTAGTTTTGCTATAAGGTTAATGTATCTAACAAAAAATGAAATACATATCCCATCATATAGCACTGTGCAACTATATGAGATACTGTTATCTAAAACACTGACATAATTATGCCTTATATAGTCATGTGGAATAAGTATATTCCTTAGAGGTAGACCTTTCAACAGAATAATGATCCTAAGCACACTAACAAATCCACCAAGGGATGGCTCAAAAAGAAGAAAAAAGGGTGTTCTGAACCCCACTGACAGGTTGTGCGGGATATAAAAAAGCAGTACATGCAAGAAAACCCTGAAACACCTTGAAAGTTAATTAAGTCATATGGCATTGAACAATGTACAAAAATTCATTGTATGTCAGAGACTGCTGGATAATTATGGTACAAAATGTCTACATGTCTGTGAAAGGGGGCAATAATATTTTCTGAAGCCAAGAATGAATATACTTTCTACACAGCAGACAATCTGTTGATAATTTTATTTTATTAATTATTGAAAAAGCTAATTTCCTTGTGATTTTGTTCATTGGGGTAGTTAGTTTCTCACATGACTGTAGCTAGTAGTGGGCAGTATACTGATTGAAATTCAAAGCAGAAATAGAAACACTATAGTGAAAATTTAAAACAACCTGATAAAGTGCAGCTATTGTAAAAATACAAATGTAAGATCAGAATATACAAGAAACAACGTAATGTATACAAATAAATAAGTATGTACATTTATAGTATAACTATTTATATATGTACATTTTATATATATAATCTCTGGGCAATGTGACAATATTTTTTGTTATCACAAAAACAATCATGCCACAAGTGTCACAATATGTCACAATACACACACAAACACACACCACCCATCTATACACTATATGTAAGTTACCACTAACACCAACAGTGTGGCAATGTGGTTAAATGACCTACATGGTTTAATCTTTACTGCAAAGCTGTTTGTCTCAAAAACATTCTTCTCCACACATTCACACAAACATTCACACGGGTGATGCAGTATTTGTTAAGGCAAGCTCACAATGGCCCTTAAGACTTGTCCTTCCCACTAAGACCTCAACAGTCACTGATCCTGTCATGCACACACGTGCACAAACACACACACACACACACACTCACACATGCTCACACACATAAAACACATTGTGCATGTTACATAACCCTCCTCTCCACTCCCGACCTGACAGGACAGCACTGGGGCATACACTCTCCTAAAGAGAGATGAAGTATGGAAAACTAGCCGAAGGGAGTCGGAGAGCACTCACACTATTGTCGGTCTCTGCTTACACAAGCAACTAATTAAACAGTATAATGCAACAGCAGTGTCACATCAACCCCACAGAGGATTTCAGACAGAACATATAGTACTGCCTCTACTTTAGGTCTTTCAACCTGAGCTGTCACACATGGCAGCTCACACACACTAGGGTGGTTTATGCACTGCTTAGGAAGGAATACTAAAGATAAAGATATTGTCCTTTAGCATCTTTAGTGGGAGTGGGGGAAGTTTCCTGAATCACGAAAATACCACAGACACTTTAACAAGTCTCAATTTGAAAGCATGGCTTCTGATGAACACAAGAGCTGTGTTAAAGTGATTTTTCAGGCTTCCAAAAGTAATATATTACTATAATACAAAGTGATTATGTACAGTGCTGGTCAAAGGGAACACCCTGGGTTTTGTTTTAGACATGTTGGTCTACGGACTAAACATATGATTTACTTACATTTGACATAAGCAGTGACATTACACTTTTTTGCCTGACTTTAACTCTGATATTTTTCAGCTTTTCCAGGCACTCAGTTGGAAAAAAAATGACAGGATAGATGATCTGGTAGTATGAGAGCTGAAACGAGTCAATTTTTAACATTGCTCTCGAGCTACACAGCAGGGGCCTCCTGAAATTTTGAGACATGTTTTTGGTAGCAGAAACTCATTTTGTGTGTGACGCTCTCTGCCTAGTCTTTAGTGTGTGTGTGCCCTTACAACAAAAACACAATAAATTCTGTAAATGATTGATATTAAGTACAAGATGCTTTCAGTTTTCACATTCAGTAAGATGTCACTTAGTGCATGCCTGTTTAAAACAAGTGTAAATAATGAAGTTGATGTATGAATTGTGAAAGCAAAATAAAAATATTTTCTGGAAAAGGAGGAGTAGGTGTTTTCAGACTTTTTCCTTGCACTGAATTGAAAAGACTGTGGTGGACAGCAACATGTAATATTTAGTCACTTTTGATGGGCTTTGTTTTTCTGAGTATTTTATGTAAAAACTGTTACTTCTACTGAAGTATAATTGTGGGGAAAGGAATTAACATTTTTATTTTAGCCATTTACATTTAGCTACGAATTTTATCTGTGTTTAATTTACACCTCTGAACAATGGCACAAAACAAATAATAGCACCTACTTTCTATGCAACAGTTTCTATGCTGTTAGTTGCTGAATGTACAAAGACATTTCACTGCAGTTCTAGAGGGAATTTAGTATGTTGTTTGTATAAACTGTTTAAAATGACTTTTTGTGTGCTACTTTTGCACCTCAAGGTACTTTTATGTGACTGTGGGTTTACATTACTCTACCCACCTCTGATTGTATGTAAAAACTCAGAATGAGAATTGCGGTGATATGCGCCTCATGCGTAAACAAAACAGAACACACACACACACACACACACACATACACACACACACAAACACACATACTGACTGAGCCACACCATTTACCCTGTGCTCATCCCTCTAACTTGCCATCCTACAACCCTGGCATGCTTGGGTTTGAGAGCCATTTGTTAACAGTTCTCAAATGCCAACTGTGTGACTGATGTCAAAAAAGAAATGCTTAGACTGAAAGAAAGTGAGGGGTGACGTTAGCCATGAAAAACACTGAAAGCTCCACAGAGCGGTTCACGCCAAACTTACTCTGCACGGCAAAACTTTCTGCCTGCTCTAAAAGCCTTTTTCATCTTTTTAAAGTGACAAAAACAGCAAAATCAGAGCAAACAATACAAGCAGTGTGTGGCAAGTCACTGGAGAAATTAGGTGATTGTGTATTCTGTAAACGAATGTGAGTTCTGTGTCATCAGTCCTGAAGCTCCAGGGGGTTTGGCTAAATGCCCACACATACACACACACACACACAAACACACACACAGACAAGAACACACACCCTAACTGCTAAATTAAGCCTCTTTCTGGTGGGCCCTGCATGCACTGTTGTAAATAGTATTTCTGGTAAGAGCTTAAGGCCAATTGAGATAAACCATGAAAATGCAGAGAGCCACAATCAGCCACCAAATCTCAAATAAAGCACATCAGAGAGCAGTGGGAGGGCATATGAGGACCACTGAGACACCAACTCAGGATTTCTCACTGAAATGGCAAGACCTGTTTTAGCAAGTACTCAGTCACAGAATGGACATATAGGGCTTTGTTGCTGCTTTTCAGACTTTTTTCCCCATGTACTATACATGCTGTATTTAAAGTAGCCATGAGGCCTCCCTGTGCTATGTTTTTCTAAGCCAATAAAATAATCGTGTTTCTTAGTAAACTGAGCTCTCTTACACTCTACTGCACAAGAATAAAGCAGTTACTGGCATGTTTTCACGTGCAAATGCAATTTATGAAAAATTGGTGGGCCGGAAACCATATTGGTTCCTCCCCCCTTCCTTCTCATTCACTCTTTTCCCTTTCCATTAAATTGTAGTAGTTGAAAAAAAGAAATGACCTTGCAACAAAGCAAACCCTCAGTGTTTAATCAACAACTTCAGCATTCATTTCTGTTTGGGGGGAGGGTAACTCCGTACAAACATTAAAGAAAAGTGTACATTTTAATGACCTGGTTATTTTTAATTGTTTTCAAAATAAATTTTAAATAATTCTTTGTTTAGAAGCATATTTCTCAACAAAAGGATCAATATTTAAGCCATAATATTTTACTTAAAAATTTTCTTACATTTTGTCAGCAATAGCATCTGGACTAATTTGTGATTCTGACTGTTAAGGTTTACAATTTTATTTTAGACCAATATGTTGACAAATGCATGTTGTACTAAGGCATTCTACTGCAGTTCTATATGGCACCTTAGCACTTAAATACATAAGATTTCTGATCTGTTAATTTAGAAGTAATCAACGCTTGATGGTATATAATGCCATTATGTTTCGCTACAGTGATCATTGTGCTGCAATACTTTCGAGACAAAATCCTGAATTACTCTTAGATTGTTTGGTAAAAGAATGCTCCTCTTTAAATTGTCCAGTGTGTTAATGTATTTTCAAACCTTAAAATAATTAAGAACATGTTAAAGAAAAATTCTGAATCATGTAACAGAAGAGAGTTAATTGGCTCTAAAGTAGGATATACTGAAGCTAGAGCCAATAGTCTAAATACTATATATGCTTCCCTCATGACATGAAGAAAGATGTCAGCTGATAATCAACTTTATCAGATCAGAAAGTGAAGACCTTGTGAAGATCAGCAAAATGTCCTCACTTCTACAGATTTTTCTGTATTCCTATCATTATGGTCCTCACAAGGACTTAAATACATATTTACACGCACACACACACATTCACACACTTGCAGAGACACTTACGCACACAACATGCAGTGCCACAGCTCCCTCCATTCGCTCCTGGTTGGTGAAAATATCATCAGGGAACTCATGTATACCTGAGGAAAAAAAAACAAGCACAAACTTTTTTTACACAAAGCCATCACTCACATCAAATACACAGCAGTACTATAATTGCAGAGAAGGCTCATATCATACATCATCTAACTAAGGAACTGCATCTATCCAGAGAACTGGTAGAGACCATGCATCAACTCTCATATGACTTTAGTTTTAACACACATGAACACATAAACTGCAGCACAGACAATCCTTCTGCAGTATCATCCTGGACTTAAGGAAACTATAAATGATTTTAACTGACACTGCACAGAAATGATGATGTTACTTTAGAGACACAAAAATGCATATAAAAGACTGCTCATCTCTTACCCCTATTCTGAACTTTTTCAGGCAGGTAGCAATTGTTTTGACACATTTACAGTACCATAGCAACCTATAGATCCATTTACATTAGAGCCTTTAGTGCCTAAAATCTGCTTTGCGTCGTGCCTAACAGCTTATCCGCAGTATTGATCACTTGTTCTTCTTGTGTCCTGTTGCTGTTATAAAATGATGCAATAACACTTTGAGAAAAGATGCCTTTTCTCAGAACTTTGCCAACTGTAGCTATGGTTGCCAATATTAAGGTATCAGCAAAATAAGTTTAATGCTTTTCATTTTTAAACTTTAAGAAATTCCATTTCATGAACCTGTTACAGCCACATATGTAGAAATGTTCACTTTGTAAGCAGCCATCACTAAGACAATGGCAAATACTGCTAGTGGAAATCATACGTTTGGGTTGGGCTAAGGTTTATTTCTAATTAAAGATTGTTCATGTATATTTATGTGCACTCTCACACATTTCCTATCCTGCGAGCACTCTCTCTCCCTCGGTCACTTCCCTTTTTTAAACTCTGTCTTTCTATCCCTTGTTTTAGATCTCTCTTTCTGGTAGATTTAGCAACCAGAGTGAATGTGCCCCTTAGTGAAATGATGGATGATGAAGAGTGTACAGCAGATTTTTCCTTTTGCTTGTTAAGTTAGCTTGAAGTGGGTTAGGCATTTCTTCAAGCAGCGGGGCTAACAGCTGATTGGGTGAATGCTGTTCTCTGTTAGGTACAGTCAGCAATTCCACAAAACATATACTGATAAACACCATCAGGAAAATATCACTCAATTTAAGCAGTTATATGTGGCAATCGTATCTGTGAGAATTCATCGCTGTTAGTGCATGAGAACAGATCTAGGTTATGTTCAGATTCATCAGTACCAGTCTGCTGCTCAATGTACTCCTCTGTCACTGTAGTGTTTTATGAAGTGGATGGAAAGAAATGATTGCTAGGAACATTACCAGTATCTGCCTCTCTACCACCATTTTCATTGTGTCCAGTCACAATTTGTAACAGCAAACATCAAGTTTTATATGAACTATGTAGCTGCAAACATATATTATACCTACACCACATGCTGGTGTGGGTCTTCTCTTTCTCCATTGCTCACAATTGCAATTTCAATGGTGATAAAACCCTATTTTGGTGAATTTTCAGTCTGCCAAACATGGCTTTATAATGACAACTCACTAAACTGGTTCACTAAAAACATACATTTTAATTAGATTTAGATTTATTTGCCACACTCAAAGTTATTCACAGCATGTCGTGAAATGTAATCTTTGCATTTTACCCATCCGAGACAGTGCCCACACAGACCCGGAGCAGTGGACAGCCAACACTGCAGTATCTAGGGAGTATTTGGGGAATAATGTGCCTTGCTCAAGGGCACTTCACTGCTGACTTCTTAAAACATTAAGCCACAGCTACCCTCCAACCCCCACACTCCCAAAGCAAATCTTTAAGTAAAGTAAAAAATAAAAAAAAAAGAAATCTAGTATTAGTGGCAGCTCTAATGTCAATACAGTCTTCTCCACTAAGGTAAGGAGACATAACAACAATCAGACTTTCAGATGCTGATTTTCCTGCATTTATGGAGCTGTGAGCTCAGTGGCCTAAGCATGGCTGCTCCGTTAACAAGCTATTCACAAACACAGCATGCCACCTTGATGACTCTATTGATAAGCTCTGTCTCACAGAGTGGAGCCAGTGCCTGCTGCAGGACTCCTATTAGGCCGGCCTGACTTCAGCCAGCTGAGAGACGGCGGGAAGAGGACAGGCAGTTGTGAACCCCCTGAAGCGCTAAAATAATGCTTGTTCTTCTGCTGTCTGCTGCCATGATGTCAACTACTGAGCTACTACTATTTAAAAGCTCAGAGACCCCCAAGACATACTTTGCTTGTTCAAGAAAAAGCTGATTGCCTGCGCATGGTTTAAGCATGATTTCAGTTCTCTCAGTATGAGTATGTTTAGGGCTTGTGTTACAGAAAAAAACTAAATCCCACTTAACTGAAAGAGAATCATCTTATACCTCTCATCAGTCTTGATTTCAAAGACAGACAACTGTGCCACATCAGCTTTTTCATTTCTTTTCCATGTCATATTTTCTGGTAAAATTCATAAGGCTGCAGTCTGAGTGCTACAGTAAGAAGACTATAAGGCTGAACTTATGTAATGCTATGACAAGTGGTTAGCAAACATCAAAACATTAGGTAGAAACTGAAAACTCTGGGAAAAGTATCAGTCATTTATTTGTTCACAGATGACAAAACCATTAGCACAGAAAGCTGATTGTGTGGGAGTGGTGGTGTTTGTGTGTGTATGGCATGCAGTGACATTCTATCAGTGAACAGCCGACAGGCTGAGTGTGTCAGCAGGCTACACACTGCCCTCCCTGCCCTATCAGCACTGAGCCAACTGATTACACACATGCTCACATGCACACACACACCATACTCCACTATTACACATGAGGGGTGTGGGAGAGAGGGATTGACAGGTAAAATGAGTCCTCCTGGGATGACAGATGCTGTAGAAAGTTATTATAGTTACATTCTCCAGTCTTAAAATTTACGCATTTAAACACATTTTTTAAAATTTCATAAATGTAATTTCATTTCATTTCATTTCATTTAATAAAATTTCCATGTATACAATTGATATAGCCCAATATCACCTTTATTGTATATGTACAGAAGTAAATAAACGTAATAGTAAAAGTAAAAACATAAATACAGTATTTTCTCCACTCATATAGCTATAAAAAATTGTGCTGCTTTAAAATGGGAATCTTATTATTTTTATTTAGCTGGTGCATTTGTTGTAAATGAATGAATGAATGAACGAATGAATGAATGAATTAAAATAAGAAGTCATTATTATCGTTACTGTTGTTTTCTTGACCAATCATCCATCATTTAAAGTGACCCTGTTCCTCAGAATTGCGTCCACAAACGATGAACCATATGTCAAACTCCATTTCATTCCACCATCCATGTCACAAAAGGCCTTAACAGCACAACCAGCACAGGGAAAACACTGTTCAACCAACTACAAAAGACTGCTAAAAATACACAAATTAAGAGACAAAGTGAGAGTCAGCTGTCTAGCTGCCGAGAGTTACAGACCAGTGTTGATGCTCTTGGCTGGTGTGGCGCTCATTGACAACTATAGTTTTCATTAGAGAAGCTTGAACACTGTGACTGGGTCACCTCGCACACTGGACTGGTGCATTGCTCTAACAGTGTGTTCACAAGAGCCCACAATTAATCCCATTTCATTTGCTGTACCGTAGAACATAACAACACTACATAAACTTCAGTTACTGAGATTGCAGCACTGCAGAAAACCAAGTCACAGCTTCTGAGGTAATTACAGTGTAATTACTGCTGCCTGTACAATAACAATACAAGTATCTCAAATTTAACTGTATACACAACTCACATATTCATGCTTAGCCCACAAATGTAGATGGTGCTTTTGTTAGCAACTAATACAAGACTGAACAAGCTTCACAGAAAAAAATCCCATTCCAACGTTCTTCACACCAACATATCTCATTTACAAGAATGATTCTCCATATAGCCATCTAGGTTTGCTAGAGAATCAAAAGTGGTTGTTGTATGGAAATGCAAATAAAAAAATAAAATAAATAAGAAATAAACAACTGATTTTAGAGTGTAGGTTACCAAGTTGGACTTGTTAACAGAAACAAGTTTGAAATGACAAAAAAACATTAGCTATCATGTCAGCGCTTGATTGCATAAAAAACATTCAAATCATGACTGTTTTTTCATACACACACGCACACACATGCGCACAAGCGTACACACAAATAAATAAATAAAAATAAATGTCAATTTAAAAAAATCTTTATGCTGTTTGTCACAATTTTACACTAAATTCAATATGATCTTTGCCAACATTACATAGAGCTTGTCCAACTCTCACCAAAGCTGCTTTACAAGTATGTGGGTGTCTTATGGATAGGTTAAATTCAGATTAAACCTAAAGGCCTAATCAGAAATATCCGCCGAGCAGACTGAAAAGAAGAAGAGAAAAGCTTATAGATGAAGGCTGTGTTCCAGCCCATCTTCTTGGAGGGCTGCAGGAGACTAACAGTCTACAGGAAGGGCATGAGGACTGTCCAAATAAATTAACCGCTGTCAGCACCAACCTCAAACCCATTCTACACACAGCTCCCCCATCAGTGCAGTAACTTCTCTCTCCTAGCACAGATCCACACACAGTGGCCATACTCAACAATGTAACTCCAAGCTTCTTTACCAGTTAGGAAACATCATAACCAGAATTTAATGGATCAACATCCCAATATAGTGCCATTTATCTTATGATAAGAAAGTACCTGTATCAGTCATACAGTTACTGTCAAACCTGAGAGGTGGACTGCATGGCCAGGCCTCTGTAACACAAACTAAAGGGAGGGCAACATCTGTTGTTAATTAAGTTTCAATGATGCAATTAGAATGTTTCTGTTGTCGAGGTGAACTACTCTTTCCTTCTCTTCATACAACAATATCGAGCTGAATTGCTTTGTTTCATGTGCAGTAGCTCTTGATTTCATTCCATTGTTTCCCTTATTTTAGAGGCAAGGTCAAAACTACTGCATACTTTTTTTTTCCAGCTCTGGATTCTGTGCTAAAAATATAATTTACAATCCCTGTAAATATATATACAGACAAGTAAACCTGATGCAAACCAAAAAAACAAATATCATTTTATTCATAAACACAAATGTAGTACTGACTGACAGTTTATGATCCATATTTTCTACAGAATTTCTTTGCATTTCTTTGTATGTAAAATGTAGGTCATCTGCAATTTGTAAGCTCTTCATCTTACATCAGGTGCTAAACAACAGTACTTAAAGCTTGCAACACAGATAAGAGTGAAAAGTTTGTAGAATGTTCAGTTACACTTCAGTTACATTCAGCAGGTGAACTGGTAACATGTGAGGGTATTGTGTTTGAGTATAAAAGAACATCCCAAAAACTTTGCGAGCAAATACTGGTCATGGCTCACCACTTTGTGCCAAACATGAGAGAACTGCCAAACAGTTTTAAACAATAGTGAAAGACCTAAAAATTTAGGTCTTTCAATATCTAAAGTATATAACATTATAAAAAGAGAATGTAACAAGCTGTGAGAGAATGTAAGAAATGTCAGTCCATGTAGGACAGGACTAGGTACCACTGCAAAATATAAGTGATCTTCAAACCCTCAGAAGGCTCTGCATAAAAAACCATCATGTTATGAGGACCTTATGTTACAAGGACTTCGGAAAACCATTGTCAATGCAATGCAACTTGAAACTCTATTACACAAAGAGAAAGTCATGCTTCAGTTCTACATAAAAACACAAGTTCACTGGGCCTGATCTAAAAGCCAGAATGTATTGATCATGGTAATGGGGGTGCATCACTGCCCATGGCATGGGTGATTTGCACGTGTGAACGTATCATTGACACAGACTCATATTTTGAATTTTAGAGAGATATACGCTGCATATCTTTTATATTTGATATACAATAAATTACTAATAATATACAATTAAACAACAAATACATTGTTGATTTTTCATAACATTGGTGTATTGTATTGTATTAGATGCAGTGTATTTACTATTTGGGAACTCACGCATGAGAACAAAACTTGAGTCAAAGAGTAGTGACCTGCCAGATGCACCACTATTCTGTGTCCCAGGACTCCTTTAGTGAAGTGAAAGTGACTCTTTGTCATTGTGAACACACTCAAGCACTACAACGAAATGTGACCTCTGCATTTAACCC
>JBBPDA010076856.1:0-12432 GCA_037974385.1 Arnoldichthys spilopterus | reverse complement strand
TCTTTTTTAATA
Organism: Arnoldichthys spilopterus; assembly: GCA_037974385.1. NCBI lineage: Eukaryota > Metazoa > Chordata > Actinopteri > Characiformes > Lepidarchidae > Arnoldichthys > Arnoldichthys spilopterus. Next base: position 12,420 of record JBBPDA010076856.1, on the reverse strand, counting down.
AATCTGCAAAAATTTCAAAAATTCTTTTTTTTGTCTGTCAATATGGGGTGCTGTGTGTACATTAACGAGGGGGAAAAATTAATTGAAATGATTTTAGCAAATGGCTGCAATATGAAAGAGTGAAAAATTGAAGGGGGTCTAAATACTTTTCGTACCCACTGTACATATGGAGGATGACTGTAGTTACTTGGTTCTCTGCCTTCCTCTTCCTGGTGGAATTCCTGAATCAGGTTAACAATGGCTTGTGCTGTCTTTCCACTCACAATGAATGCCTTGGTCACTGTTGACATTGTTGCCCTTTTGCTGTCTGGGAGCTTGTGTTCTGACCTCCTGATGACTTTATCAATAATGTTGAATCCCAAGATCGGTTCCTCCATGACAGCTTCATCACTAGACACCAGCATGGGCACTCTGAGTTTCAGATGGTTGCCTTCTCCCATGAGTTGGAAGCTGACCTTAAACCAGCCAATGACCGGGATTGTTCTATTAGCACTGCCCGACCTAGCAAATCTTCCATTTGTTGGATCTTAGTGTGAGGTAGGTGTTGTCACTATCATCTTGCTTGGGTTCCTGTGTCCCATAGGCTTTCTACCAGCTTACCATTAAGACAACAGTTCACTAAACACCATCTTTCCATTAGTGCAATGATCTTGGACTGTGCGTGGGGTGGTAAATAGCTGACTGGACAACATTTAGCTGGGACTGTGGGTAGGGGTAGAGGTGAACCAACAATGGCATCAGGCCATACTTAGTGTGCTGCTTCTGGTGAACATGGTCAGGAGGTAGATCATTTGAGGTTGGGGTAAGTGCATTTATTACACTGTGGGATGCTGCACTCTGGACTGTTGAGTGTCCCCCCTTAGCAGTCCCTCCTTGTTTCTCATCTGTTGAACCTAGCCCCTGCACCCCCAAGACACGTGTCCCCACTGGCCATATTCATAGCAGTGCTGGCAGGTCTCAGCCTTCCCCTCCTCTTTGCACATCTGGCAGCCAGTTGAGACCACATGAGATGGTCTTGACCAGTTAGCCTCCATTGCTGCCAAGAACAGTTGCTTCATTTCTGTCATAATTCTACCATCATCTGCTCTAGACTAAGTTTGCCACTATCTTTTGTCACCTCCTTTTTCTTATCCTTCTTCCGGTTTCTAATTCTTGTTGGGTCTGTTGATAGGGAGTATGCAATAGGCTGAAGTTTTCAGTCCGGGCCTCAGTTTTCTTCATGCTGCCCCCTCCTGGCTGGCTCACCGAAATATGTTACTGACTCAGGGTGTAGGTCTGTTGATAGGGAGTATGCAATAGGCTGAAGTTTTCAGTCCGGGCCTCAGTTTTCTTCATGCTGCCCCCTCCTGGCTGGCTCACCGAAATATGTTACTGACTCAGGGTGTAACACCCTCGCTCAACCTGGTGCAACATATTTGAATAGTGATGCAGATGTCTGCGAGTTGAAAAGCACTTTGAAAAGCATATTATTACACGCATGCTGAGCACATTGAATATGGTTGCTGCACACATTTCCTCTGCTTTCTCTCTGCTTGTACTTCTTTGGCACTTTATGCGCTCTCTAACAAACACAAATACTAATCTGTATTTCCCATCTCCTTATAAAATAAAATGAAACCTATAACAATCTGTTTTATAACCTGCCATTTCTGCTCATGTGCAACCAAATGAACTGAACATTACCATTACTGCTTACTCTAATAACAGTAGTAAGTGCAACATAGATATCTACAAATACTTAGAAATTATGTGCAAAATAACTAACAGAACCCATCTGCAGCACATACCCACACAAAAATTACAAAGTAACACATTAACCCAAGTAGGCAATAACAGTCCTGAACCATGACACATTGCCCTTTTCCCATAATACTGAAAATATTGGCATTGTGATAGAAATAGAGTTTGTATTTCAATCTTCATATTCCAGACAACTGAAACAGAAATGAACATAAGCAATTGCCCTTAGCTCTCAGGTGCTGATTCTCAACATAAATTGTGCTTAGTATGTCCAGATGCTGACATACAGTTGTCATATCCCAATATAAATTTAGCGAGAGGCAACTGGTAGGTCTAGTAGCAGTGATTAGCTTTAACTAAAGTCAATGAACAGCATTCGCACATATGTGTCCTTCTTGTCCAGATGTGAGAGGGGCAGATATAGGGTGGTGGTTATTGCATTGTCTGTTGAGTCCAGGGAAGGAGGCAGCATGATGATGGGAGTGAATGCAACTTGACAGTAGTCATTGAGGCAGGACACTGGAGACTTCCTTGGAACAGAAACAATGGTCGTAGTCTTGAAGCACGTTGGAACAGTGGTGTTGCTCAGGGAGATGTTGAAGATGTCAGTTAGAACATCTACCAGCTGGTCTGCACATTCCCTAAGCAACCTGCCAAGAATGTTGTCTGGTCCAGCAGCTTTCCGTGGGTTGACTCTGTGTAGAGTTTCTCACATCAGCTGTGGTCAGGCACAAGACCTGGTCGTTGGAAGGAGGGGTGGACTTCCAGTGCCTCAAACCATGTGTAGAAGTTGTTGAGCACATCTGGAAGGGAGGTATCACCATCACAGGCAGGTGTTGTCCTGTAGTTGGTGATAGCCTGGATGCCCCTTCCATAGGCACTGTGTGTCACTGCTGTAGTGGCTGTGGATCTTCTGGGGGCGTGTGTATGCTTTGCTACCTGGATGGCTCAGGATAGTTTGGCCCTTACTGCTCTTAAGGCCTCTTTTACACCTGCTCTGAAATCGGCATCCCGGGCCTTCAGTAGTGCATGCACCTCTGCAGTGATCCACGGCTTTTGGTTGGGGCATGTAATGATGTGAAGACTAACATCATCAGTGAACTTGCTGATGTAGCTGGTCACTGATGATGTGTACTCCTCCAAGTTAGTGCAGTGTTGCAGTACAGGTGGTTGCAGCCTCCCTGAACATGTATCATGTATGTTTTCAAAACAGTCCTGAAGAGCAGACATGGCTCCTGCTGGCCAGGTTTTCACCTGTTTCAGAACCGGTTTTGAGCACTTCATGAGTGGTCTGTATGCTGGAATTAGCATAACATGGTCCCAATTGCCTGAGTGGCCCAGGTGAGGGTGGGGCTCAGCTTGGTATGCGGCTGGAATGTTTGTGTAAACAAGATCGAGCGGGTTGTCCCCGTGTAGTAAAGTTCATGTAATGGTGGAATTTAGGGAGCACGGTCTTGAGGTTTGTGTGTTTAAAGTCACCAGCAACAATAAACAGTCCATCTGGGTGAGCATTCTGCAGCTCGCTGATCAGACCATACAGTTCCAGCAGCACGTCGTTAGCGTTGGGTCCAGGTGAAAGGTAAACATTGACGATGAGCACTGCGGTGAATTCCCTTGGCAAATAAAAAGATCTACATTTAACAGTTAAACTCCACAACAGTAAGCAGTGTCTGGTCACAAGCACTGAGTTTCTGCACCATTCTGTGTTGATGTAAACACACACGCCTCCATCACAAAATTTTCCGCACAGTGCGACATTTCTGTCGGCGCGAAACAAAGCGTGAGCATCTAGCTCCACTGTGTCATTCAAGATTATATCGCTAAGCCACGATTCTGTGGAAAACACACAACAGTCCCAAAACGTGTGCTGGGTAGCCCGCCGTAGTGGAATGTAGTCCAGTTTATTGTCCAAGGAGTGCACATCCAAAAGCAGAATGGACGGGAGAGCCGGTCGGCTAGCGTTAGCAATTAGCCTCGCACAAACTTCCCCCCTTTTGCCCTGTTTCTTTGTCCTCGCACACCCCTTCCAAGAGCACCTCCTCTGGGCAATGGCACCAGGAGCCAAGGGCTGGAGGCTTGCTCGTAGCAGACCAAGGTCCTGTAGCGATGCCAGTGGGTCATCTTTGGGACGAAATTTGGAGTCATCTCTGTACAACAACAGTGTCTGGCGATGGTAGACTCAGACACTTGTCGTTCTGGTGTCCATTTAGTGAGTTTGGTCACACTGAGACACAAAATAGTACATCTTACCGGAAGATCAATAATGTAATGCACACATTCACACTGAGATTTGGGCTAGCATTACTCACACACATCTCCGAAGCCTGTATTTAGGTGTGAAGTGACTCAGTTCTCCTGTTCAAACTCTTCCCCCCAGTCACCAACAGTTCAACATCAGTCGATAATACCATTAGCTGATATCGCAGTTAGCACAAAACACACACAACATTTTTCTCAGCATTTATAATGCACTAAACATTTCACTGCTGAATTAGGTATTTAACTGTGAGTTGAAAAGCACAAAAAGGGAATTTTATTACACTTTTGCTGAGCACATTGAATATAGTTGCTGCACACACTTGCTCTGCTTTCTATCTGCTGTACTTCTTTGGTGCTTTGTGTGCCACAATGCCACCAGATGCCTCCAACTTGCAGGGAAATACCTACATCAAAGCACTCTCCTCTATGTTTTGCCATCGTGTTCTAAAATAAAATGATCAACATAAGGGGGGAGAATTATTCTGTACAAAACCCAAATTTTCCTGACAGTACCCAGTGCTGTTACATTTAATTACCAACTGCATAAGTATAAATGTTTCCTTGTGCTACATATAGTATGTGTTTAAGAAATCAAAATACAAAAAGAAAAGAACAGAAAAGAAAAGGAAAGAGATTCTCCACCTAGAAAGAATCCCCTAACCCTTACAGGGAATACATTGTTTGTTTTGAGGACTCCATTTTAGTTGAGTTCCACCATTTTGAGATCTGAGCCAATTGGTCCTCCTGGTGAATTAAGTTGTGTTTTGTTGGCCCAGTATAAAAGGTTCACACTCCCTTGACCAGCAGTAGCAGAGTAGTTCAATTGGTTAGACCCATATTTTCAGACCCCACTCTCACCAGTTCCTATTGTCCCCACTTTTCAAGTGCAGGACTTGAACCTGCAGCCTTTAGTTCACTAAGGCAAGGTCCTAAGCAGTAGGCCACCACCGACCTATAAATTAGCATGGTTCCAGTTCCCTCTCCCTCTCACTTGAGCTGGTCTGCTGCAATTAACTATAGCATCACCTAACTAAGCCATTTAAGGTCAAGTGTCAGCACCACATTAGAAATTACCTATACGCTATTGCACTGGGTCACTACAGCAATATGCGCACATGTGAATCCGCTCAACATTGCATGAATCGCATTAGCAACAATCAAAGTTTAACCAGAGTAAGGACATTAATACAGCAGAACTTCCTGCTCCCTCCATGAACATCTACTCAACATTTCATTTTGTTACCACAGGTGTGTAATGATAGATGTGTCAGTTTCAACATCTTGTTTTGAATATGTTCCTTCTGAGTGGAGGCCTCCCTCATGGCGCGTGCCCGCTGCAGTGACGTCTGTATCAACATCCCCCTCGTGGAGCATAGCTATTTCTGCGCTGTCTGTGTGGAGACCTCCACCGTGGCACGCCGCGACATCTGGGTGGAAATCTCCCTCGTGACCTACAGTGATCTTGCCAGCTTCCACGTTACTCTCTCTCACGAACCCAGAAGCTCGGATACCGGCTCGCCAAGGAGCAAAGCTGCCATGGTCCGCCTGCTCTCGGAGGGAGCAGATTCATTGGCCTGAGGGCTGGAAATTAAGAGTTCGGTGGATGCCTGGTTGGGGATTTCGGGTGCTGAGACAGCAAGCTTCGCAGCCGACCCTTGAGATCCTTCGACCACTGGCAGCCCTCTGCGTTTACCCTTGTTCCTTTTGCAATTCGTATTCTCCAAAGCACCGCCAGCAGTCTCGGGAAGGAGGTCAAGCTCTTCATTTTTGCTGCTCTCTTCTCGAGTCAACTCCGAGCCCAACGGCTCCTCTCCCTCCGGCTTATGCATCCTCACAACTTCCATCAGTCTTTCCAGCCTCATCTGCTCCTCCTCTTCTGTGAGGTCGCAAACGATATTAATTCCCTCCACCAAGTCCCTTTGGTTGCTTCCATAGTGGGTTGGGTCTTCTGTCACATTTATGGGTTGTTAGAAGCAAATGCCAGTTGAGTTATTAGTTGAGGGTTTTAATGAGAAACAACAAACAATACGAAAATACTTTGAACTTGTATAGATAACAGCGTGCAGATGACTGAAAACAACAAAATACCACAGCGAACCAACAAGGGACTGAACCAAACACAAGAGACTAAATAGTGACATGAAAGAAACACCTAAACACGAGAAAGGAGATGCAGCTGTGAGGCGTGGCTAGAGTGTGGCTAGACAGAACGAACACGAGGCAGGGAACACAGGAACTCAAAACATAAACAGACGAGGGACATGTGGGACGAGACAAGTCACAACTTCGCAGAAAAATAATTGGACATTTAGAAGAATATGCATGCCTGAGCTTCGACTGAGACTTGGGTTAGAATAGCACTGGGGCTCGTCTCTGACCAACCTCAGACTGCTGGTTAACAAAAATTCCAGAGTTTCAAACAAAAAAAAAAATGTGGAGCTAAGTACTGAGCTTAACAGTAAACATTTTAGTTGAGAACACTATTTGTTACCACAGAAGTATAAGCAACATTTCTTTAAATCCACTGTCTGTGATGAATGTTCTGCCTCTCCTTTCTCACTTTGCAGGTTTTCTTGCTCCAGCAAAAAACATGAAAAATCAATACAGAACAGGCTGTGCTGAGTCTGTGTGTATTAATTGCCAGGCTGTGGTCACTGAGTCTCTACCTCACCAGGTTGGTCTCTATAGCCAGACTGTGCTGAATGAGTCTGTACCTGGGCAGGGGGTTTCTACAGCCTGGCTGTAATGACTAAATGTGTACTTGGTCAGGGTGATTTCTATTGTCTGGCTGTGCTGACTGAATCTATACCTCGTCAAGGTAGTCTCTATAGTCAGGCTTTGCTGACTGATTCAGTATGTTGTCAAGTCTGTGTTTAATCCAAGCTGTGCTGACTGACTGTGTACCTTGTCTGGGAACCCTCGGCATCTGGCTTAAGACGTGTCTGATGGGTGGTCATGATGTTTCACATGAGTTTTGTATGTCACAGGGATCTTCAGCATACATGGACAACCATGCTCATCCTAAAGACCACTGTTGTGTGACGTGTGTATGTGTGTGTTTGTTTTAGTAGTGTGTGTGTGACTGTAAATATAACATTTTAAACATATAGATGCTTATACCCAGCAATGGAAGGTCAACTATTGGTCTGTTCAACAAAATTAACAATGATTTCTTCAGTTCTTTTGATTACTTCAGCACAGCCTGGCTATAGAGATTGCTTTAATGAGGTACAGACTCAGTAAGCACAGTCTGGTGATAGACACCACTCTGATGAGGTACATACTCAGTCAGCACAGCCTGCCTATAAAGACCAAACAGAGTCTGTACCTCATCAGGGTGGTCTTTATAGCCAGGGTGTACAAAATTTTATTTAAATTATTATATAAATTATTTATTTTATTTGAAACTTATTTCTATATTCTAAATTTTTACAACTACAGATGTGATAAAGCAGCTTTACAGAATTCATGTCTGAGCCCCTAATGAGCAAGTCAAAGGCGACAGAGGAGCTGTAGGAAGAAACCTTGGCAGGAATCAAAGGTCAGAAAGGGAACCCATCCTCCTCTGGTCGACACAGGATAGCAATAGCAAACAAAGAAAAAAAAAGAAAAAAAATCTCAGTTTAAAGGGGCAGCAGCAGTTCCTTACGTACAGGTGGGCCACAATGACTGAACATTCTCATAAGTCACTCAATACTGACCATCCTCATTACTATCACACAGATCCTTATATCGCCCGGTCAGTCATGTTTACAACAAAAACAAACATGTGAAAAGTGTAAGTAAAAAGTGTTCGTTTTTACACACAAACACACGCTCACACACAGAAAAGTTCACTCACTTAAAGAACAGAAGAAATCATCAGTAATTCTGCTGTATATGCTAACTGTTAGTCTTATCTCTGTAAAAACAGAGGCAATGCTCTGTTTTTACTCACTCTCATTTTTTACCACAATGTTCCTTCCCTCTGTTCATCTGTCCCTCACACACAGTGGCATTTCTGATCATTTTAGTCCTCTAGGAAAAACTCAACTAAGAGACGGAAGAGATTAGGGGGGCTGGGGTGTAGTGGCTTGTTGATTGACCAAGACCTGATGTACTGACCATCCATTTCTGGGTATAAGCTTCTATATGTTTAAAATGTTATATTTACAGTCACACACACTGCTAAAACACACAGACGTCACACAATAGTGTGCGTCTGTGCTGGAGCTCACTGTGATCTTCAAAACTGACCTCATGAGCACACATGAGCCGGATGCCACACCAGAAGAAAAGTCCACACCGTCTGTTTTCAGACTTTTAACAGAGAGGGGTGCTATTTTACTCCTGAGCAGATCTTCACCACCCTGAGCAAACAGAGAGAGAGACAGAGAGATGAGGTGGATGTGCATGTGTACTGCACCTGGGGAAAGGTTGAGAAGGATTGATAACCTGTGCTATCTCTTTCTCTTCTCCTACCCCTCTTCCTCTGCCCACAGGTATTTCAGCCCTCAGGAACTGGTGCATATGCCAAGACGTGCAAGGTGCACTTTTGTTCTCTTGTCTGGACATGTTGAGCCTTTTAGACTCCTCACAGACATTCTGAGGGTCCTATTGTTCAAGAACATTCCCTTCAGAAAGAGTGAGAGAGAGAGAGAGAGAAAGAGAAGTGGGGGTGGAGGTTGGGGAAGGAGTGGAATTAAACCACTACAAGGAGCACAGATTGCTCTCTTTCTTTCTCTCTCTCTCCCTCTCTCTCTCTCTCACACACACACACACACGCACAGTCACACACATGTTGCCTACCTTCTTCCGTCACATCTCAGGATTGCACCTGCTTGAAATCAACACCCTCAAGCTGCTCTCTTATCTCCACTTCAAATACTATGTGTGTGTGTGCACATGTGTGTGTGTTAGTGTATCAGTATATCACTTCTCATCACTCAGGGCAGCTGTAACATTATACTAATGTAATAAAGTTGTAATAACTGACTCACAAACAGTACACTGGTATTACTGGCTGGATTTCCAGTGGATCTGCATTGCTAAATGCTAAATGCTCAATGAAGCTAAGCTGTTATCATGTTATGTGTTGGTCTCCTGCCTGACTGGTGTTCTGAAGATCTGAGAACCTTAGCTGCTCCTCCTGCTTCTACTCTTCTGGAAAGGCCTGATTTCAGAAAATTGTTGTGAGGATTTGATTGCATTCAGCCCTGTAAGCATTAGTGAGTTCAGGTACTGATTTTGGATGATTGTTTCTGAATCACAAATGCCATCACAAAAGTGCTTAATATAGCTTAATCACTCCAGAGAGCGCAATTTCAGTACTGATTGTATTTACTGTGATTGTTTATGAATCCACACATACACACACACCAGCATAAACAATGCTGAGATGCTTATTCATGGTTTAATTACATCCTATGACTTCATACCCCTGTAAAGCGCTGGTGCCGACACAGGAGTTTTCAGAAGAGCCCAAGTGTGGGGGAGCAAAAGAAAACACCACGGGGGAGGGGAGGGGTGCTTTACGAGACTAGACAAGTTGATTGGCCCTGGCCGAATAGGAGGATGGATTATTGCGTAGACAGAAATGGTATAAGCCCATCCGTTCTCAGCCGGCGTAATATGTAAACAAAGCGTGATGGTGGCTAACATACGTAGTATTAGCTTACCTTGCTAGATGGGAGCAACGATCTAAGCTAGGGGCTGCCCTGAGGCAATGCCTGTAAAGGAAATGGCTACTGGGTTTAAGGGTGAAGGGAAGGAAGCCCTGGAAACAAGTGCCGGCTAACTAGCCACTCCCAGCCAGATGCGGGAACCCGCCCGAGCTAGTAGCGGACCTCCCTGGCCCTCCGGCCTTTAGGGAGTCCGCCTTACGCTAGTCAGTGGTGCTCCAGGCATACAGTCGGCACACTCACCACAAGGGAGAAAGGGACAGGGTTTCTAGAAGCAAGCGTGGGCTCCTACTAGCCATCCCCCAGCTGCAAATTCATTCTGGTGTGGTGTGCTGTAATGGTGTGTTTACAATGACAATCAATCACTCACTTAACAGGCAAATGAACCGGTAACATGTGAGGGGAACATGGTTGGGTATAACAGGGGCATCCACCAAAGGATCAGTGTCTGCAGTCAAAGATGTGTCATTGCTCACCATTTTGTGCCAAATTTTGGGAGAGAATTGTCAGTCAGTGCAAATAGAATATTGAGGTCTTTCATTATGTATAATGAAAGCGACTTGTCACCGTGAACACACTCAATCATACAAAGTGCACCACAACGAAATGTGACTTCTGCATTTTATCCATCACACATGCCGCAGCGAGCAGTAGTGTAGTGGGACAGTATGTTGCTCAAGGGTACCTCAGTGGTACCTGGGATGGGATTTGAACCTGTAACCTTCTGATTACAAAGACAAGGTCCTTACCACTAGGTAATCACTGCTGGAGAAATGTCTGTCCCTGTAGGACAGTGAAAACAACTTATTTCACTAATTGTTTTTTTAATTTCATCAACTTGCATCTTAGATCTACTACCTATGCACCTGTAAAAACAAATACTTCCCATAGCAATAAAACCTCTTACAGGAATAATAGCTTTCTTTAGAATCAGCTGTGTGCCTAAATCCTTTAAACTGTCAGTTGTCAAACACCTGTCAAAAAAACAGACCTCGACCCCAGCCAGCATTCTAACTAAAGGTCAATATCAAATCTCCCTTTTATTTAAAAAATTCTAAAAAAAGGCTATAGCACAGCATTTATGCGCATTTCTACATAGGAACAACATTCATGAAATGTTCCAGTCAGGTTTTAGGCCTTCTACTTGCATCGGATCAGGGCTGTGTCTCCTTACTTGCTTCGCTCAACCTTACTGCAGCTTTTGATACTATTGATCACACCATCCTCCTTGACTGACTAGAAAATGTTGGAATTAAGGGAACAGCCCATTCCTGGTTTATGTCTTATTTAACTAATTGATATTTTTTTTAAGTCGATTTTTCCAAACATGCAAGTCAATTTTATTTCTTTCCTCCTCTGGTTGACACTGGAAAGCAAAAACAAAGATTAGTGTTTTTTTTTAAATGCATAGGTAGGGGAACTAGTATGCAAGTTGATGAATTTGAGGAGGAAATTAGTAAGATGAGTCCTGTTTCTCAAAGGCAAAAAACAATCTAATCATTGATCTGATATAATTAAATTCTGAAGAGTCTGGATTTAAATTAATAGATTTAATTGTATGTGTAATATATTTGATTTTACCATTAAAAATATTCATAAAGTCATTGCTACTATACATTAATGGTATGCATGTTCCTGTAGCGGCCTTATTTCTGGTTAATTTTGCTATGGTATTCAATAAGAACCTAGGGTTATTTTTGTTATCTTCTATGAAGGTAAAGAGAAGTTGTTGTAGCAGCACTAAGAGATTTTTTGTAGTTTAGGAGACTCTCCTTCCATGCTAGATTGAATACTTTCAAATTTGTTTAACATCATTTACATTCTAATTTGTATGCAGTTTGTTTCAATGTGAATGTTATACCAGAGGGCAAGTTTTTGCTCTCTTAATTATCTAAAAAGTGCAGCAGAATGTTGACTCTAAATATTCAGTTACATTATCAAGTTCTGAGGGGTCTGATGGTGATCCAGTCAATGTTGAAAGCTCTGGGAGATATTTTATTATGTGACATGATAGCGTGGCAATATATATATATATATATATAAACTATAACTATCTTTTCTATATTTAAACTGAGAGTTAGGTTTAAATCCAGCATATGACCACCATTGTGAGTGGGTTGTATGAGCTTCTGTTTAACCTGCTGAATCTAGAATGGAAACAAATACTTCTCTGAGGGTCATGAAGGTTTTTAAAATGAGAATTAAAGTCTCCAACAATTAAAATTGTCTGATGAGACAGCGAAATTTAAGATAAAATTTGCAAATTCATTGATTAATTTGGAGTATTGCCCCGGGGGTTTGTAAACAATAATTAGTGGTCTAAGCAAGAGCGGCAGAGGATTCTCTTATAAAGGCCCACAGTTATGAATTAATCCTGCAAATAGTGTTTGCGACTCAGACACAATCTCAACATTTAAGTCCAGTGTAATGTGCCGGGGTTAACCGACACGTGAAAGTGAGAGAGGAGCCAAGTGCTGAGTAGGACGAACAGAAAACACTATTGAGTTGGGATTCAAACTCCCAACCTTGGGAGTGTTGGGCGAGCGCCTTGTTGTTGCACCACCAGCCTGAAACAGGGTGAGTAATAAACAAAAGGGTATAGTATGGTTTGTTTGGGGAGGAGAGAACAAAAAACAATTTCACCCAAGGCTGGAGATGCAGTCAGGAGATGGGAGAAAGTTGTTGAAAGTCAACCATCACTGCAGCCCTCCACCAGTCAGGGCTTTATGGCAGAGTGGCCTGTCGGAAGCCTCTCCTCAGT
>JBBPDA010076808.1:0-12435 GCA_037974385.1 Arnoldichthys spilopterus | reverse complement strand
TCTGTGGGACGTCCTAAATCTTTTGAAGGACACTATTTCCAGACGAGACTCTCTCTCACTCTCTCTCTGTTAAATAACACTTTTAAAATTACTTTACGGTGTAATTCTGACCTCTCCTTGAAGACACGTCGACACTCGCCAACATCAATATGTAGGTATGTGAAGTGACTTATTTGTCATTGTGAACACACTCAATAACACAAAAAAGCCACCACATCAAAATGTGACCTCTGCATTTCCATCACACATGCACACATGGAGCAATGAGTAGCTTTCAACAGTGCTCGGGGAGGAGTGTAGTGGGACAGTATCTTGCTCAAGGGTACCTCAGTAGTGCCGGGGCCAGGACTCGAACCTGCGACCTTCAGGTCCCAAAGGCAGCGTCCTAACCATCAGGCCACCACTGCCCAATGTGTTCCCTCTGATTGTGTTATTTTCTTTCTGTTTTGCTCTGTAGACCCAAATGACCTGAAGTGTGATGGCACCCAGAACAGTGCCACTAATAAACAGGTAACCCTCTCCACTGTGTGTATGAGTGTGTTTTTGAAGGGTGAAGGTCAAGGCTAATGGTGGATAGATGTCCTGAGAATTTCTATTGTGTTCATGTTATGCTCTGGATTCTATGGGAACTTTCACTGTGCCACTCATAGAAAAGAGGACATAGAGCACTTCCAGGAAATGTGCATTTTTTTATTCATGCACAAATAAGCCTTTTGAACTTACTGTCATGTTTACAACAGAAGCTGTACAAGAGCTGGACGGGCAAGAATGGACATAAAGACCTCTACCTGCAGTACAAGCAGGGGGCCAAAACCAAGGTGAGTATAATTGCAAATTCAGCCACATCATGTGCTTAGCTGAAACAAAGTCCCATAGTGTACCAATTTGCAAACATGAAGGGTCATTTACTTGCTACTTCCAACTTTTTTCAGCCCAGCAACTGTTTTGTGCTCTAAAAGGCTCAAAAATCTTTTCTGTGCAGGAGTTTCATTCCTGTTGTAGCATTTAACATTTTATACAATCTTTTTGTTTCCCAAATAAAACTGTGATGAGCTGTGAAAGAAGATAAATGAAATGGAGATACTGAAATATGTGGTGATTTTAGCAGGCAGTTCAAATAAAGTTCCAGGAACACCATAAGGGAAGAACTTAGGACAAAAGGCCCAGCACTGACTTGGGGCACCCAGAGAACAGTACATAAAAATATTTTTTATAATATTGGTGCCCAATATAATATTTTTAGTGGTGCTAACAGAATACTTTTTACTGTATTATTAATATATCTACACCTTACTGTCAGACAGGGCTTTTAGAGCAGTAGTGCACTGGCACTCATCAATGCATTAAAGGGCTAAAATATTCTTTCTCACATTCCAGACTAACTCTCTATAATTTTGTGTGTGTGTGTGTGTGTGTGTGTGTGTGTGTGTGTGTGTGGGTGTGTGTGTGTGTGTATCAGAGTTGTGATACAGAGCTGCTTCTCGGCCAGGAGAGTGCTGTGTGTGTTCCTGTGCAGCAGGTAGTAGTAGTGAAGAGTGAGGCAGAACCGTCGGCCATAAGCTTCAGAGGAGCACTCTGCATACCAGTTAGTACCTGTCACAAATTTTTACATTAGCAATCCACTCTGAACTTTCTCTCCATCAAGGAGTCATCTTTAATTTACATACTTTGGATTTAGTACACCTGATTCAGTTCGTAGAACTTTTAGGAGCCTGTGAATGGGGAAGTAGATGGATCTGATTGTAGTAAAAGCATAGGAGCATTTGAGGAGAGAAGCTGCCAAACTTTAGTCTCCAGAATTAGAGTTGTGAACCCCTGATGTACACTATTACTACAGATATTTAAGTGACTTTTCCTATATGGTAACACCTCGTCTTGACTGTACTCACTTATTGGTATCTGATACCTCATTTGTTTTACACTACAGTTAGTACCTCCTCAGTGTAGCTGGTGTGACTGTTGTGGCTTTATCACCACATGACTCACACAGCAGCAGTGGAAAATATGGAAGGGATGATAATGTTTTAGTACACTGAGAAACAATCAGTGGATAGAATTTTTTTTTTAATTGGCATATTTGTGCCTTGTTGTGTAATGATTTTTTCTGACCAATCAGTAATTACCAGTGTTTTCACATGACATTTTGATGCCTACTCACATGAAAACATTAGGAGTAGATAAGAAAATAGTGTCCGGTACCAGGACCAGTGATGGTGTAATGGTTAGGGAGTTGCCCCTGTGACCTGATGGTTGCTGGTTCAAATCCCAGACTGGTATGTGTACCACCAAGGTACCCATGAGCAAGGTACTATCCCCAAGCACTGCTTATGTCAGCAGCCCACTGCTCTTACATGGATGGTGTGTGTTGTGCTGTGGTGTGTTCACAATGACAAACAATCACTCACTCAGACACTAGGTACCAACTTTGCCTAATGTAAAGCCAAAAATGGCAAGTAGAGTCAAATCAAGACAGTACCATGAAATGAAAAAATGAAATTAGTCAGATTTTTTCTGTGATAGTAACCACAGTACTGTTCCCTTTTAAAAAATTGTTATAGATGCTTCCAAATGTTTGGCCTTTGCATTTTAAGCCTTTAAATGTAAGTTATTATATGTTTTGTGCCTATGTATTTTGTGTATAAAATACTCAGTTTCAATCTCTCTCTCTCAGGGTGTGGTGGAATTTTCTTTCTGCCTGCTTTTTGCTAAACTGGTCAGCTACACCTTCCTGTTCTGGCTGCCTCTCTATATCACTAAAGCTGGTGAGTTGGGACATATGTAAAAATGGAATGCAGACTGACCTCTTTTGAATACCTTCAACTGCCCAAACTTGTGTGACTCGTCATTCATACCTCACTGAAACTGAAGCTATGAATGCACACACCAGTCATTGTGTTTGTTTTCTGTGTCATAGCTCACCTTGATTCAAAGAAAGCAGGAGACCTTTCCACCCTCTTTGATGTTGGAGGAATTGTTGGTATGGGAATTCACCTGTCCTGTGTTTTTTTTTATGGTGGGAGGGGTAAAAAAACAGCAGGGAAGAGAATTTTAAAATGTTTCAAATTTTCTCATTCTCATTCTCACCAGCACCATTTCAACTGATTTTAGTATAATAAATTGACAATTATTAATTGATGGTAACCATCATAGTGATGACACTGCACAGAAAACTGAACTGAAGATTTCTATTCCTTTACACGTTGATATTAAAAAATAAATGTATTTTAATTATTTAAATATTAAAAACAATATTTTAATAAAATACTTCAAACATTTTAATTACTGATCAATGGAATTAAATGTACTTATATTTAAATTGTTCCATATAAATTTACAATGCTTACATGCTGTGTGTGTGTGTGTGTGTGTGTGTGTGTGTGTGTGTGTGTGTGTGTGTGTGTGTGTGTGTGTGTGTGTGTGTGTAGGCGGTATCTTGGCAGGCGTGGTATCAGATAAGCTAGGAAAAAGAGCTACTACATGTGCCGTGATGCTGCTCTTGGCTGCCCCAACAGTATGTCTCTGTACTGCCCTCTGGAGTATGACACGAAACAAAGTGTTATGACTAGAATAAAAAAAATATTAAACGTGTTACATTTACTTGGCTTTCTGGATTGTGTGTACATTAAAAAGACATCAGTAAAATATATCAACACATATATTGCCAAAAGCAAGTAAACAAAGGCAAAATTATGTTGATGTGAGATATTTTGTTCATGTAGTAAGTAGAATGTATTACTCTATTCAGTGTATAAAACCTTTATCTGCAGTGTCTCTTATTGACATGTTATTATGTAGTGTAGATATATTTAGAAATATTTATTTATTGGTTACTCTGTACAGAGCAGTTGTTAACCCCAAAAGAGGACAATGTAGTATATGTTTTCATATATCTCTCATGTGTCTGACACTTTGTGTGTTTGTCATTCTTTTCTAGCTTTATGGCTTTTCCATGATAAGCCAGTTTGGCCTGGGCCCCACTATAGGTAAGACACCACTGTCCATAATGCTTAGACTAGAGAGAAAAACATTTGTCCAACCCCAGCAGGACCCACTCACTTTGAGTTTAGTCATGCTCAGACATGTTGGACTTTTTTGGTTAAAAATTATATGCAGAAATTCACATCCCTCCTTCCTTTGGGTTTTTTTCTGTTTTGGATTTTATTCTAATTTCACCCTTCATACAGCATTTTATTTTATATTGCTTTAGATTTTATGATGATTATTCTCACTCCACAATAAATGACGCTGTCCTGTCAGGTTTAATTAATCACTTTGGGTGGTGATGAGCAAGTCTGGTTCAGGACTAAAAATTATTGAGCTTGGGTAAATTTCAGGCTCAGAATTGGATATGGTTTGGGTCAGTTCAGATGGCATTCTTAGCTATAATTATCAGCCCAATTAAAATTCTGAGGACCTGTTTGTATTTACTGTATAAAGCTGCACAGCCCCTGTGTGTATGCAGAATTACTTGGCATGTTTATTAATTTTAGAAATAAAAAGTGTTGATCTTTCTTGTATTTCTAGGAATGCTGCTGGTGTGTGGAGGATTAGTCAACGGACCTTATGCACTCATTACTACAGCCGTGTCTGCTGATCTGGTGAGTATATTTGAGTGTGTGTGTCTACTTGGCAGAGAAAATAGGCTGCATTATTCTTCCAGCCTAATCTCTGTTGACTGTATCTTGACATACAGTTTATTACCATGGACAATACTTTTGATCTGTATACTAAGAACAGTACAGAAAACACTTTGACTGAAGACACATTTATAATACAAACTAATGGGCTGGTGATAAAGGAAGCTTTCTGCAATGCATTGTCGAAAATGCTGTAAAATTCCTTCCAGTTTCTTATTAATCTATTACTTTTTATGATTATCTATACTGACCCTTTCCTTGCTAATTTATAGGGAACCCACAAGAGCCTAAAAGGCAATGCAAGGGCTCTGTCTACAGTCACAGCCATTATTGATGGGACAGGATCTGTTGGTAAGTAGATTTGATTTCTAAGTTATCTTTAAGGTTTAGATAATGTTGTTTTTTTTCTATTGAGCTCCAATGCTTCAGCAAGTCCCTTGTTTAATATTCATAAAGAATTGCTTGAAGGGATCCATGTGTTTTCCAGAACTTTGTAGATGTTACTGTTCAGCTCAAAATACTGGAATGTGTTTCTTAACAATACATAAACTGAAACTTTTTGAATTATGTGTTTCATGTTTGTCTTCATGTACTAAACCATTTCCATAGCAGTAGCATCAAAACACTCAAATTGTCCTGACCAAATGACCTAAACGATATGTAGTTAAACAAAATGAAAAAAAACAGGGTTCACAGTGTTGAGAGCTGTATGATAACAGGACAACTGGACTCTTATTATTGCACTAAAACCTCAGTAATATAAAAGTCAGGTTCCAGCTGAATTTTTGTGAGAAAGCTATAAGCCAAAGAGAAATGTGTAAATGGGAGGCAGAGAATGAGAGCCTAACCTGTCCTTATCCAAGACACATGACAACACATCACACCTTATGAGAATTCTGGGAAGTGTTTTATATGCCTTTTTCTTTGAAGGCCATGGTACAAAGCTATTGTTGCTAACCTTTCTGAGAAATGGAGCATAAACATTGGAAATTTCATTTAGTCTGTTTTCTCTACTCTTTTATTAAGCTAGGACATTCAGCTGTGACTCCTAATCAGTCAATTGTACTTATCCCTCTTACCGGGTCACACAAGTATTGTGTTATGGTACAAACAGATGGTGTGAAAATAGGTGTATGTAAATGAGTAAAATAGCTGTATGCATTTCTCTTGCATTTTAATCAGGAAAAGGGGTTTTGTCAGATATCACTTGGCTTAAACTATGATTGAACTGCCAAGGTATTAAGGATGTATGTTATGCATTTCTAAATAATCTAAATACTTTTTGCTGCATGCTTTTTTCCAAACACATCATTTCACACAAGAACTCTGCATACATCCATGGAAATGTTTAATGTAAATAATATGGATCTAATTTAAATTCTATATTGAGTTATGTCTGTAAAAGACATCACATAATTATTGTTCACATTATATCACAGTCATTTCCAAAAGGCATGGTTTTTTATTTTTTATGGTCAAAGCTGTGGATTTTAATGAAAAACTATTTTAAAGGTGGTGTTGTTGATGTTAAAGTTAAAAATGTGCCTCACCCTCATTCCCTCGCTTTTCCTCTTGGCCTGCAGGTGCTGCTATAGGCCCCTTGTTGGCAGGACTGCTGTCTGCACAGAGCTGGGATCAGGTCTTCTACATGCTCATGGCTGCAGACTTTTTGGCACTTCTGGTGAGTACTTCCTAGGTCGCATTTCAGATGTGCTGTTTTAAACAAACATGCCTCCATGTTTAGTGTTGTGTACTTACTATTCATTTGTTCTGTTTACAGTTGCTACTGAGATTGGTGTTGAAGGAGCTGAGGTCTAATAAGAGCCGTCCAGCTGTTGCTGTAGAGTGAGCATATATTTATCTATATCCACTTTCATATCTGCCTGAAACTGGGACTGCTTTCACATACATTATACTAATCAAACATTCATTATCTAAATTTCATAGTTGCTGATTAAGTGGCTAAATGGCCATGTAAAATGTTTAGGTCTTCAGACATTAATTTTAAGTCATTACCAGATTTTTAAAAGATTTTCTCTGAATTGATCTGAAAAAAATCTGAATTTTGGTAAGTTCTCAGATTATTTAGTATGTGCCCTAAATCTGGATTGAATGAAAATTTTATTTGTCTGCATAACCATAACACGATTGAATGATGAAAAAATAACTGTAACAGTGTTTTAAAAAATCAAGTCTATTTTCTTTTTAATCTGACATTTGCACTAATTTGGTACTTATTTTTGTGAGTATATTGGCAGGTTGCAAATCAACTGTAGAAGTGAAACATTTCCAGATTACTTCTCTGAATATAAACGTATCGTCTGTATTGTTGCCGAAATATGATTTTCTTTTTGCAAGTTGTCCTGGTACATGTAAAACACTGTGTGAGTGATTAGTCCATGTCTCTGTTTTCTAGACTGAAGGAGCATTGAGCACTTTGCACTAAACTGAAGAGTGAGATTAGCAGGAAAAGGATGAGGACAATCTCTCTCCATAGATCTGCTGGGAACTCTGACCACTTCCTAACTTGATCACAGCTTGGGTCTGGACCAAAACTGCACCTTGGCCTTGTCCACTGCTTTGCCTTTGACAGGTTGCATAAAGGCACAAGACCTGAATTTTCAAATTTTTTTCTGTCTCTGTATTCTAAGTTTATGTATATGTTAGTATGGGAGGGATGTTTTGTGTATATGCAGCTGAAGTATTTCTCCCGAAACCACTGTAATTCAACATTGTACCAGTCAACTGTGTCACATAAATGAAGGAAGCAAACATACAGTAAGTGTTTAGAAATAACTGCATCATTTGTGTAAGTGTCCTTGTAATAAGTGCAAAGCAACGTTAGATCAGTGATACAGGAGATCAAATTTAATTTGGTCCTGGAATATTTTTATATAGAATTCTGTGGTTTAGAAAATTGTGAGCTTCTCAAAAGCAGTTGCTACTTGAAAAACAGTAAAAGCTATTAAGGTATAATAGTGTGTTTACTCCATTATGTATATTTATTATGAGGCTGAAACATGTTCCAAACTAAGTACAGTTAGTTCTATTAATGGACCCTGTGGATGTGTCAGGCCTTTTTCTTAAGTGTAGTTTTTCTTTCAGACCAGGTACAACCTTACTGGCAGCTTCACTGAGCAACACTGTATGTAAGGTTATTTTTTGTTGCTAAGCTTAATGTTATTTCTAAATTCACTTGTCCAGCGGTTTGTGTTCACTTGACCCTTTTCCTCGCTCTAACACACCTGATTCAGTGCCTCGGCTAATTATCATAAGCTGAGCTGCGCATATTAGAGCAGAAAAAACAAATGTGCAGTATTTGGGGTCAGCAAGGCCAGGCCTGAGAATGATTAGAATAGCCCCGCCATTAAAGAATGCTTTTTTTTTTCCCCCTTCAGCAGAAATAGCCAGAATGGCCCTAATCCATTATTAGCAGTGTTGGCATTGTAGGTGAAATGTTTATTGAAATTGATGAGCTAATGACTGTGTGCTGTGCGGGGCATATTGGAGCAAGGAAAACACAAATCTGCAATTCATGGATGGGGTCAAGACTGGGATGGACAATCTTTAGAACTGTTCTAAGGAATAATTCTTTCCATCAGCAGTGCAAATGTGGCTAATAATGAATTAAAGCTAGTGGGACCCAGTTGACATTACATTGTTACTAGTGTTGGGATTTTAGACTGGGCTGATGGAACAAATCTAAGTATTTAATTGGCTTAAACATAAAAGCAGTGTGTGTAGTATGTTTTATTTTTTCCCAGCTGACAGTAAGTGTGCAATAAGGTGCAGCTCTTAAAGCCCATTCAAGCACATGGTGGATGGACAGATGAGTTTATTGTGTATATATGGGTACTTTGTTAATATAGTGTAATTCATTACCATCTGCCTTTCTATAAACCAAAGGAAACCTTATTCGTTATTTATAGAAGAACTGTCTGTTTGTATATTTAAATGCTGTTTAATGTAAGGTAACAGTAAATGTTCCTTTTTATGCATACATGGTGGGATTGAGTTCAGATAATTTCTTTTACCTTTTTTTCTGGTTGATCCGTTGGTAGGTTTTTTGTTGTTTGTTTTTTTATTATTATTTATTAATGGCACAATTTCCTCAGTGTCATGAAGTATGTAACTTTATGATTGCAGTGATACTGACTATTCTGTCATCAGATTGGGTCTGTAGATGAATGCACTCTGAACTGTGGGGTTGTAGAGAGCTGAGGGCTTGTGAGATGCCTTGTTTTTTTTCTTGTTTTTGCAGAAACAGTTCTGTAGAGTTTGAATATAATGAAGAGATTTGTGTTTGCGCGTGTGTGTGTGTGTGTGTGTGTGTGTGTGCATATTTGTGGCTCATTTGTGTTGTGTACAAACACAAAACAAACAAATGAGTTTAATTCATTCTGCTGGTTTATCCGCTATTAGCCTCCGTTATTGTGACTGTAAAACGCATTTTGCCTTCGAGTGAAACGTCATTGTGAAGAATGATGTACTTAGATCAGTTAGACTGATTCCAGTGTGGGCCTTGTTTACAGCACAAACTGTAGACTGTAGGGGTGTCTCACTATTGATGCCTGAATGTATCTTTCTATAAATTCCATGTATGTAAAAGCTTTACTGGTGTTTAAAGAGATTCACTGTGCCTTTTTTCCTGTCTTATCGTTCTATATGTGGGCTTGTGTTGGGTTTTTCTTTTTTCTTTGTTTTTTCTTGTTTTGTGAATATTTTATTTTCAGACTAAATCCATGGCTGCAGCTGAGATGGGAAGTCACTGTGTAACGTTGCTATTTCAATATTGAAGAAATGGGTTTATGAATAAAGAAAAGCAATTTCTGTTTCATATTTTTGCGTTGAGTATCTCAAACATCTCAAAAATGGAAACAGGGAATACAAAGGTTAAAGAGGTTTTATTCCTAATAATCTTGAAGTGTATATATTGCTTCATTCATCACGGAAGTTCCACACCATATAAAGAGCAGCTGCTCTGTCCAGAGAGCAAAAAGGAAGATGGAGATAAAATTATCATGCGTGTCTTTGTTGTCAGAACAAAACCTTGGAAATGATGCAAAATAATTTTTGTTCCATCAATGTATGTTAAAAGTTAATGTTTTCTTCTAGCTGTAAAGTAACTTTAGGAATACAAGGCTTTGTTCCAATAGAAACAATATGTATGTACATACAGTCTGTGTGCACCTGTATGCCCCTCTCTCTCTCTGTAAATGAAGGGTCGAGTGTTTAAGTATTCGTCTGGTGGTGACAGGACATGTAAGAGCCTGAGACAGCTGGTGTTGGGTGACACGTGACATGCAAACAGTGAAATCAAAAGATAAAACATTTGTTCTGTTCTCCCTGCAGTACTGAGCTAAAGCACACAGCACATACTTCAGAATGATGTACTGGTGAAACATTATACCTTAAGACACAAGGCCTGTAACCATATCTAACAATCATGCTTCAGTAGCTGAAAGGGTAAGTGGGAGAGTGGCCAATGTGTGTGTGACCACTCACCTTCATGAACACATTTACTGATAAGTGCAGCTTTAATTAAATTTGCCTTTTTTTCTAGGGCTGTGTTCTATTTAGCTTAAGTGTATTTAGTCTGGAAGGTCAAGGAAGTTCCTAGAGCAGTATAAAATATTTTTCCTATAGTACACATTCCCTATAGAAACAGAAATTCAGCATCTATCAATATAAGGGGTAGATCTGGGGCTCTGTTCTTCTCTTTTTATCCTTTCTGTTTAAAATAAAAAGCTAAAACCCAGAAACGCTCCCAGATCCAAGAGCTGGAACGCAATGAATTAAACACACAGAAATGAATGCAATACTGAGTAAAAAGCATAGTGTGGAGTGTACTTAGAAGTATTATTATCTGAAGTACAAATGCATCCAAACCATACTAAAGTACAAGGCCTCGTTATGTAGCGTAGTGGAAAAGCCCCACAACGTCAGCAATACAAACCCGCGCGTGTGTATCTGTGTGCACGCGCGTGCGCGTGCTAGAGCGCGAGGGAAGGCGATGGGTTGAGCTCGCTGTGGGCTCAGTCGGACGCAGAGATGTCAGTGGGCAGCACTCGCGCAAGGTTCACGCTCAGGCTTTAGTGGTTTCAGTGGGATCTCGGGAGGCTTAGGAGGTTTCAGCTGGAGCCCAGAGGAACCAAGCAGCGGGATGGGCTCAGCAGCGTCCTCAGCGCACCGGAGCATTCACCTGGACGTAGACGGTCGGATTCAGAAGGTACCCGGGTCCGATCAGGGTCGGGTTTAAAGCTTACATCGGTACACTGGGTTTTCCGTGCAGAGAAGTTGCATGCATGAAACTGTCATACTGGGTCAGATTGGATGTGGCTGGGTTTGGTCGAGTGAGTTGTGTTTAGTTGGGTCCGATTGGTTTTGGGTGAGCTTGGTTGGGTTTAGTTAGATTTGACTAGTTTTGGTTAAGTTTGTTTGGGTTCGTTGATTTTGTTTAGGTTTGACTGATTTTGGGTGAGTTTTGTTGGGATAACTGGCTTTGTTTTGGTTTGATTGGTTTTGAGTGAATTTGGTTGGGTGTTTTTTGTTTGATTGGTTTTGATTGAGTTTGTTTTGTTTTGACTGGTTTTGGGTAAATTTGGGTGAGTAGTTTGGTTAGTTGGCTTTGTTTTGGTTTGGCTGTTTTCGGTTAACTTTGGTTGGGTTTGTTTTGGTTTGATTAGTTTTGAGTGAGTTTGGTTGGGTTTGTTTTGGTTTGATTGGTTTTAAGTGAGTTCTGTTGGGTTTGTTTTGATTTGATTGGTTTTGAGTGAGTTTGGTTGGGTTTGTTTTGGTTTGATTGATTTTAAGTGAGTTCTGTTGGGTTTGTTTTGGTTTGATTAGTTTTGAGTGAGTTTGGTTGGGTTTGTTTCGGTTTGATTATTTTTGAGTGTGTTTGGTTGGTTTTGACTGAGTTTGGTTGGGTTTGTTTTGGTTTGATTGTTTTTTAGTGAGTTTTGGTTGGGGTTTGTTTTGATTTGATTGGTTTTGAGTGAGTTTGGTTGGGGTTTGTTTTGGTTTGATTGATTTTGAGTGAGTTTGGTTGGGGTTTGTTTTTGTTTGATTGGTTTTGAGTGAGTTTGGTTGGGTTTGTTTTGGTTTGATTGGTTTTAGTGAGTTCTGTTGGGTTTGTTTTGGTTTGATTAGTTTTGAGTGAGTTTGGTTAGGGTTTGTTTTGGTTTGATTAGTTTTGAGTGAGTTCGGTTGGGTTTGTTTTGGTTTGATTAGTTTTGAGTGAGTTTGGTTGGTTTTGAGTGAGTTTGGTTGGGTTTGTTTTGGTTTGATTAGTTTTGAGTGAGTTTGGTTGGGTTTGTTTCGGTTTGATTAGTTTTGAGTGTGTTTGGTTGGTTTTGAGTGAGTTTGGTTGGGTTTGTTTTGGTTTGATTGTTTTTTAGTGAGTTTTGGTTGGGTTTGATTTGGTTTGATTAGTTTTGAGTGAATTTGTTTAGGTGTTTTTTGTTTGATTGGTTTTTAGTGAGTTTGTTTTGACTGGTTTTGGGTAAGGTTTTTGGGATAACTGGCTTTCTTTTGGTTTGATTTAGTTTTGAGTGAGTGTAGTTTGGTTAGTTGGCTTTGTTTTGGTTTGACTGTTTTTGTTTGAGTTTGGTGGGGTTTGTTTGGATTAGTTAGGTTTGTTTTGGTTTGATTAGTTTTGAGTGAGTTTGGTTGGATTTGTTTTGGTTTGATTGGTTTTGAGTGAGTTTGGGTTGGGTTTGGTTTGAATGGTTTTGGTTGGGTTTGTTTTGGATTGATTAGTTTTGAGTGAATTTGGTTTTTTTTTATGTTTGATTGGTTT
>JBBPDA010076788.1:0-12435 GCA_037974385.1 Arnoldichthys spilopterus | reverse complement strand
CTCTCCCTCCCTCTCTCTTTCCCTCCCTCCCTCCCTCCCTCCCTCTTTCCTCCCCTCCCTCCCTCTCTCTTTCCCTCCCTCCCTCCCTCTCTCTTTCCCTCTCTCTCTCTCTCCCTCCCTTCTTCGGTCTAATAAGAGCAATGTTCACCGCCCTAAAGCTCCCAGTGTGAGTAAGACTGATGTGGTAAATTCGATTCAGGTCTGTAGACACTAACGACCTGTTCAGCTTAACTGATTTGTGTAACGACGCTGCACATTGAAAATGTATCGGAGTAAAAGTTTGCAGCTAATTAAAAAAGTGAGACAGAATTTTAAAAAAACTCAAGTAAATCATACAGCAGTGAAGTATTAATACTTAGTTACTGTGCAACACTGGTATCGAGAGATACTTGATCTCACAGACGTTTGGCTCTGACCGTTCAAACCAGTATAAGGTAAACGTATGTGAGTATTTGTCATTGTGAACACACCACGCTGCATCACATCAGAATTTGACCTCTGCATTTAACTCATATGGACGATAACTTCACTCACGGGAACTTTCACTAGTCTGGGACTTGAACCAACAACCTTTAGGCCACAGGAGCAACTCCCTGACCACTACACCACCACTGCCTTGGGAGTTCTCTTAGGAGACACTAGACTTTTTCAAAAACATCCGGCAGATACGTTCATGAAAGGTCAAGTATGTTCGCGTAAACAAGGAATTTGGCTCTGGCTGATTGGGGGAGATCAAACAAATGCACATCCTTGTTTTGGGCTACAGGTGGAATTTGAGGACGAGTCTCAGCTGACGGCGAAGAGGGAGGACGTGTACTGTCTGGACGAAGACCTGCCCAAACGTGTGAAGGCACGACTGGTGAGTAACGGCTTTCGTGTGGTGGGTTACGGCGAGACTTTATCAAACAGCCTGTGGTTTTACTCTGACGCTCATCGCGCCACCTCCTCCCTCTCTCTCTCTCTCTCTCTCTCTCTCTCTCGTCCAGTCCGTGGCGTCCGACATGCGCTTCAAAGGAGTCTTCGTCGAGAAGGACGTCAAACAGGACACAAAACGACAACGGGTCCTCAACTCCCGCTACAGGGAGGACTACATCGAACCGACCGTCTACAGAGCCATCATGGAGTAATGGAGACCATCCCAGAACGTCCACCACCAGACCACAGTGGCACGGCCTGGACCAGGAGCTTCTCTGGGGTTTAGCCTTTCGAGCACGGAGTCCAACCCTGTCGTAACCATGATGCTACACCTGCTACATGTGCTGGGTGGAAGTGATGTTCTAGATATTCTAAAACAAAAGGAACCGACACAATTGTAAGGCACCAGTGCCATAAAAATAGGAAAGGAACAGCGGCGTCGCTGTTGAAGCTGCACTTAAGGTGCTAACGTGTTCTTCAGAGAATTTTTACATGAGGTTGGTAAATCTAAAGAGTAATTGGTATAGAGCATTCACACTATGTGGAGGTTCTTTAAACTTTAAAAAGGCACTTGGAACCTTATAGAACGGCCCATTGGAAGAGAAGCCAGGGCATCGCTCCATTGAGAACTAGCCTAGTGAATGGATGCTAAATATGCTAATTTATATTTTATACCTGCTATATTCATCAAATTCGTGGCCAGAAGTGCACCACAGTGAATCTGAGCATCAGTACGATCCATAGATAAGCTCCAGTTCTGCCACAGAACCGTTTTTTCTGTTGTCGCCGACCCATTTAAAGTTTAAAGAACCTTCAGCTTTCTCCACAAATTCAACATTTGGTTTTCTAGAGCCGTCCGTCCAATTTCGGAACCTTTGGGAGCCCAAACCGCTGGACGCCAGCCGCCCAGGGCTTTATGATTTGCGTCAGCGTTAAAACGCGTTTCGAGACGAACGAGCTGGACTCAAGCTTTCAGCCTGGCCACGGCGACGTGGCGCGTCCCGGGTCACAGATGGACGCAGCACAAAAGAAACACAAGCCTGGACAAACAGAACGGCCACATATTGTGTAAGAGTGTTTGTCTTTCACCCTCCCCCTCCCCCACACAGAACCCAGCTGACTGGTGCCGTGCCGGGTTGTACGTGCCCACGCTTTTTAATTACAGCCGTGCACATGAAAATGCACAAGACGCATTCGAGGGAGCAGCGCTAACATGGCTGAACATGAGTTAATATGGAGTAGCTAGCATGATTAGCATCATGCCAACTAGCCTCTATTAGTGTCCCTAGTGAGGGGTTAGCATTTGGGCGAAAATCCCCCTTTCTGTAGACCGTGCTCAGCTCATGGATGGATTTAAGATTTGCCAGTATGGAGCAGCTTTCACTGTGTAATCTACTGTAAAGACGGGCGAGTTTTTAGGAAGCTGTAGCCTTTTATTCAGTTGCTCGTTTTGTAGGATTCAGCAATTCCGGGTTGGGTTTTATCCTAATTTATCTCTGTTAAAGTTTGATGATGGACCCGTTTCACTTCCTGCAGTTCAGTTCTAGCTTCGTTTGTAAAAAGATGTATTTATATGTTCTGAATTATACTTTTTTTGGTTGGTTTTTCCCTCAATTTTCTACTCTTTTTATGCTGTCGATAGATAGGAAATACATTTTGCCAGTTGGGTGGGGGGTAAAACTTCTCTCTGCACTTCTTCCCCATTTCACCCATTCATCGTGGTTCCATTAGCAAAGCAGGGAAAAGCATCTTCCCAGAATTAGCCTCCGTTTAGTGCCCTGGGGAAAGCGCCTGGTGGTGCGGTCACTTCCACATATCGCTTAGTTCCTTCATTAAAGCAGATTGTTCATCTTTGGAAGATTCCTTTGTTCCCAGATCTTTTTATTTCCTCTCTCCTAGCGTTTATCCAGCTGTAAGCGTGGACTGACCATGATCTGCCAGGTCACATCTCTGGATGTCCAACACCGCTAATGTTTCCTAGGCCTTGTTTGTTATAAATGGTATTTTTGATTATATTAGTCAGTTTTTGAATGTAAAATTCTATTTTAAAGAGTCTTTCGTGAAGTTTTCCACCTCCAGAATTGAGCATGTTTAAATATTAAGTGTGGTCAATGTGTTATAACTTCATTCTTAAGTTCTACAGTGTTCTCCAGTCATTTTGGAGTCATCGGCCTAATCCGAAATGAGGACTGGGCTGGATTAACGCACATGTACAAAAGGCAAATTTGTTATTCTAGTTTACAACAAAACAAAAAAAAACCATGAAATTGAATGAATGAATTACTCAAGGGAACCTCAGTGTTGCCCAGGGACTCAAACCTGCGACCTTCAGGTCCCAAAGGCGTCCTCACCACTAGGCCTCCACTTCCCCCCAACTTTAACATACCAACATAAATCAATATCTAATATTATACTAATACAATCATCGTAATTCCAGAACAACACCTTCATATACATCTATGAAGCCACTGTAACGGGCAGTTCTTTTCATCACTCTAGATCGGTGGTCACCAACCTGTCCTCCTGGAGATCTTGCCAAGCTTAAACATGCCCCTCCCCTTTACGTAACACTCCACCCAATCAGGCACGCTTTCCCCAGACCAGGTGTTGGAGATTCTCTCTGGAACTAGACCATGAAGGACCTCCAGGGCCAGGGTTGGTGACCACTGCTGTTGCCCCATCTAACATTTCCACAGCTGAGGCAGCTGAACCTGAAGGTGGAACATTATGGGTTCTAATACATCTAAACCTCCAGCTCTCTATGAGAAGGATTCTGAAAGCAAAGCGAATCGTTTTTGTTCCAAGCGGAAGCAACGTTTGCTTCTGGCAGTGGAGCCCAGTGGTGAGAACGTCGCCCTTGTGAACCGAAGGTCGTAGGTTCGAGTCCCTGGGCACCACTGAGGTTCCCTTGAGTAAGGTACCGTCCCGCTACACTGCTCCCCGGGCGCTGTTGGTAGCTGCCCACTGCTCCACGTGTGCACGTGCGATGGGTTAAATGCAGAGGCCACGTTTCGTCGTGGTGCTCGAGTGTGTTCACAATGACACGAGTCACTTTCACATTTGAATGTTTCTGTCCTTTGGTTCCAACTTGACACAACATTGCTGTGCCAAAAACAAACACGACCCAGAGTTTATAGTTAACTCCGTTCACCTTGAGAGTCAGTGGCGGGGTCAAAAAGGCCGGACACGCTGACCCAGCTTAAAGCGAGTGCCATCATGAACGCACCACAGCACACGCTGCACCACAATCAAATGCAACCTCTGCATTTGACCCATGCATGTAGGGCAGGGGTGCCCAGCACAGTTTGGTGATTTACCTGCTCGAGCACACCTGGTTCAGCTCATTCATTGCCAGGTTGTGTCAGTGTGTTTGAGGAGGGAACTACCAAATTGTGCTGGACACAGCCCCGAGAGTGCTTAGGGGCGGTACCTTGCTCATTGGTAGCTTAGTGGCACTTGTATCCATCCGGGATTTGAACCAGCGACCTTCAGGTCAAACCAGAGGCAGCTTTAGTCAGTTCAGAACAGCTGTTTTTGTACATTTAAGCAAAAAAAACTGTGGAGCACGAAGTTTAGGGCTGAATTGGACAATTTCGGCCTGGTGACTGAATAACTGAAGCTTAGTAACTTTAGATCAAAAGATCATAGAAACCTCACTAAGAGTGTAAACGGGTCAAAACCGGTGTACAGTTAATTACTAGTGCGTCTGGTCCGATCCCACAGAAGAGCTACTGCTGTGTAGAAAGTGATGCTGACTCTGGGTCAGAACACACAGTGCAAAGAGCTGTTTCAGCAGCATCAGGGGACCACTCGAAACACATGGTGACCACACACACCTGGAGCAGTGGGTCACAGCGCCTGAGGGGGAATAAAAACAACGTCTAGCAGAGGACGGCATCGTGTTATAGTCCCCTGATGCTTCCACTGCGCCACCTAATCACCCCAGATGGGACTTGAGCCCACAGCCCCTGGCTTAGGAGCCCAGCGCCTTACCTGTTGGGCCACTACTGCTTAGGCAGGTGGTGTTAATGTTATGGCTGATTGGTCTATGTGAATTGGTGGCTTTCCAAACATTTCTGCAGCTTAGTTTCCATATGCAAACCGCTCAGACCAGGGCGTGAAAGGTACGACAGCCACAACACGCTGCATCCAGCTCCAGCAGGTTGGTTTTCCAAGGGCCCTTTTAATGTGAATGTCAGCCAAAGGCCACACCGGTGCCCAAACAGGTCAAGCGTGTAATGATGATTATTTCCCTCCAGTGGTTTCTGCAAATCTTCAACCCACTCGTGCTGTAACCATGTGTTCGTTTCAGTGGCCTCCGCCAATGGCAAGACGCCTGTCTGCAGAAAGCACGTCGTCTGCACGAGGTGAGTATGAGCTAATGAAAGTGTAGAGGTCATTTGTGGGCAGAGGTGTGTCCCCAGTGTCCGACAGCTACATTTTTAGTCTTGCCATTCAGCCTGCATGAGATAATGACCAGTTAGTAATAACAGCCTGCCGGACTGGGCGGCTATGGCCTACAGTAGACTGCTGTTCCCTTACACAAAGAACTACGATTTCTACAGCGCTGTATGACACTTCTGCCATCATCTGTGATCATATTTCTCTAATACTCCATTATAATAAGCTGTAATACTGTTTATATTTTACAGGATTCCTGTAGTGTTGCTCCAGTTCGTGGTCATACAGGTCCTGATGATGCGGTAAAACCACACGAGGCCTTCAGTTCATTTTCGCATACTTCCATTGTTATAAAGTAAACAAAGTCGTCCACTCAGTCCAGCACACAAGCTTCCTGGATATATGCAACGTCTCTCCCTGCAAAGAAATTACAAAACACTACAGTATGTAATATCTAATAACCAGGAACATCAAGCTTCTGAGTACGTAGTTCATTATACATCAACACAACCAACGGACGTGTTTTGCACCTGGGAAAGTGTTTTTGCTAGTTTAAAACCGGCACATTCCTCTATTTCACCTCAATCAGCAGCAGGAGGGACACACTGAGTATTTACATCTACATTAACGTTTACAGTGTTTAGCAGATTCTCTTATCCAGAGCGACGAACAGCAGTGCTGTGGTCCAGGTCTGTTCTTCTGTCTGTAGGCCTAAACCCATCAACAGCTGTTACTCTACTGAGATCCTACTGGCTCAGTTACACACCATTAGTAACCCTGGCAACCCTGTAAACCCAACACACAATAAACAATAGTCAGTAACAATAAATGCTCAGTAAACATGAGGCTGGTTAGTTTCCCAGATCCTCCTTGATGAGGTGTGTGTTGAGTCGTCACTGGAAGACCGTGAGGGACTCAGCAGATCTGATGACCAGAGGAAGTTGGTTCCACCACTGAGGAACCAGGACTGAACAGAATCTTGATGATCTTCCTCTTCTTCTGTGCGTTGGAGGCTCGAGCAGTGGTTGATGCTCGGAGATGGCGGGAAGTGACACGTTGCTTGATAATAGCTGATAGGTGAGGAGTATTAGGCAGGTGGTGTTAATGTTAAGGCTGATTGGTGGCTTTTTGAAGTTCAAAGTTCTCTTATTGTTGGCAGCCTTCATTTGGGGCGTAGTTGTTCAGGGAGGAAAGGAAAAGTAGCTCCTATCCTCCTTTTCTTTTCTGCACTGTTCACTTGTTCAGAGACACATAAGGGTTCAGTGTTTTCATGTGAGGGTTAATTCTCCAAAAAGTATGGCGTATGAATTCGCCAAGCCCCGCCTTGCCCCGCCCCGCAGAACCGTGCCAGATACAACAGTCAGGGTTCTTAACCCAAGGCAGGGGTGGCTGCAGGTTTTCGGTCCAGCCGAGCAGGAGCAGGGCCCATTATCAGGTGTGCTTCTGCGTGTTTGGAATGAAGCCCTGCAGCCACACTGGCAGCTGGTGGAGAAGGCTGGGCACCCTGGCTCTCATGTCAGACGTCTGATCATCTGGAGGGCGGAGCTGTTCCTGCTGCGGGGATGATCTCTGGAAGAGCCTCGGCTCTCATTTTTTACATGTCTAGTGATGGCCGTTACAGTGTTAGCATTAGCATTAGCATCTTTGTCACATGCAACACCCATCAGCCATAACATTAACACCACCTGCCTAATACTGAGTTTGTCCCTCATGCAATGTTCTGACTCCTTTCTATCAGAGTCAGCATCGGACGGACCACCCTTCACCCACATGCATCAGTGAGCCTTGGGTGCCCATGACTCGCATCACGTTTGGTAGGTACTAACTAATGCACACCTGGAACACTCCACAAGACCTGCCGTCCTGGAGATGCTTTGACTCAGTGTCTGGAACATCGCTTGTCAAAGTGGCTCAGATCCACTTAGCTTCCAGCAAATCAACTTCAAGAACTGACTGTTCACTTTCTGCCTAATATATCCCACTCTCCTGACACGTGCCATTGTAATGCAATAACTAGAGTCAGTGTTCCTCACGTCACCTGTCGGTGGTGTTAATGTTATGGCTGATTGGTGTTGGAGACGCAGTGAATGCTCTAAAATGGCAAATCCTTTTTCAGATTGTAGAGTCCACTTCCCTCACAGTTGTAAACATGAATAATCCACCTGCCGTTTTTAACTGCGTCAGTACTCTGACAGGTGTCCTCTCGAGCGTCACCTACGAGTACCTGTCTGTGTCGTTAACCAGTGGCCTTATCCAGACGTTTTAAAGAAGCAGTTTCTGACTCGAGTCACCTATCATGGGATTACAGGGGGTGTGAAATAACACATTGAGACACAGGTTTCAAAGCACCACCCTACATCCAAGACCAACAAGGCTAATTGCATAGGAACAAGGCTAATTGCATCAGAACATGGGTTGGGCTTGTTTTCCATGTCACCTGGCTACTTTTACATGCCACCCACTCCCGACTGCTCAGCTTACTGCTTTTAGAGGGCAAACGCTGCATTAATCCTGTATCTGGCCATGAAGAGCCATCTTAGCTGACCACATTAAGTGACTTATACTGCTAATCTAATGTGGATTAACTAACCAGCATAATTAGGAAGCCTTATTTTGATGTTCGAGACGTGATCCAATTGGAGACTTTGGTGGCAGGGTCAAGACCTCACTGATGCATCTGATCTAATCCTACAGAAGAGCTGCTGTGGTTTAAGAAGTGAATGCTAACTCTGGGTTTAGAACACACAGTCACATCATAGCTACTCAATATTAGGGAGGTGGTTTTAATGTTATGGCTGATCCATGTGTACGTTAATGTCAAACATAACTTGGGATGGATTTTCCAAACCTTCAGATGTCCGTGTTTAATCTACAAAGACTAAAAAAAATGGTTTAACCATTAGCATAGTGCTAACGCGCTTGTAGAATCCCATAGAAGCGCTAGCAGAAAATTAGCATATTTGTAGAGGTGGGTTTGTCCTCGTTTTTTTGACCAAGATCTGAGATTTGTGGCTCAAACTGAAGACCTCCGTCTCATAGTCATGGTTTGCAGAAGGATTTTTTGATAGCGTCATGTAAAGCGTATGCAATCTGGCAACGGTTGCTATGAAAGAATGCATTGGTGGGCGGAGCGTTTAGTCGAATGCGACATTAGAGAAGGCCTGAGGGTTCTTCACGTCTCTCTGTGAAAATGTTCCTGCATGTACTTTAGTGTTAATGAAGAACTCGTTTCAAAGGAAGGTGACCTAGTTCAGTTGTGTGTGTGTGTGTGTGTGTGTGTGTGTGTGTGTGTGTGTGTGTGTGTGTGTGTGTGTGTCCATGCTTGTGTTCACATAGCTTTCACTCTCACCATGTCCTACTTAAGCTGATCACACTGGAGCTTTGTCCTGGGTTGAGTCCACCTGACCCCATGCTCTACCAGCTTTGGCAACTCCACTGGCCCGAGCTCCGATTACATACCTGGTGTTTTTCGCTCCAGTGCACTCGCCATTAGGAAACGGTGCTTGGTGCAGCACAGGGATGGGTGACCTCAAGTAATAGCCGAAGCAACCAAAAGACTGGCGCTGGAGATGTCAAAAATGCTGAAGTGCAAAGTCCACATGGTGAGAGAGAAATCTAAACCCGTGTGTCTCCAAGAGCCCTAGTTCAGTAGTTAGGGTGCTGCCTACAGCAGGGGCGTCCAGATCTGGTCCTGCACAGATTGGTGATTACCCTGCTGAAACACGCATGGTTCAGCTCACCTGTTCACTTCCAGGTGTAGTGGAGGTGAACTACCAAACTGTGCTGGACACCAGCCCTCCAGGACATCCTTGGCCTACAGAATCTGAGAACTGTGTTCTCTGCAGTGACCAAGCTCAATCTAATACCTTTCGAATCAGTCGGAGCCATAGTCCAGTGTGTGATTTGTGATGCTGGCTGAATGCAATCAACTCCACGCGGCAATGTATCTAAGGTCAATTCTTCCTCGCAGTTTAGAAGCTACCACTGCAGCACACGAGGCCATACTCACCCTATGAAGGGGGGTGAACCCTTTAACCATAGAGCCTAGGTAATGCTTTGTTTGAGTGCGTGTCGGCGCAAACAACTGCCATGTTCACACTGGTTTTTGGTGCATCATCCGTGTTCGCGTGCACCAATGGATGGCGCATGTGCACATTGTGATACACCAGAACGGCAGAGGGCAGCAGACTGTGGAACAAGAAAAGAATTGAACTTTATTGATGAAGCCAAATCCAAAAACAACCTTCTGATCTCTCCGAAACTCAGTACTGCCCCCTAGTTGAGGTATGTGTCCACTATCGCCCATGCTCAGAGCTCCGGTACGCCATTTTTAAGGGCACTGTGCATGGATTGTTCCAGTCCGCTCCCAGTCCAGGATTGCGCTACGATTTACTCTTCTAACCGTCCCAGTGGTGTGTGCTGCTGTTCGTGAATGGCTGGACTTCTTCTCCCTCCCCCCTGTGGAGAGTGAGGCAGGACTCTAAAGTTATGCCTATTCAAGTTTCAAGCGTCTCTGGCTTATCCCTGATTGAGGAACATAAGATCAAAATTCTTACTGGAAATATGTGAGAAGCGCATTACTGTGATCAGAAATGTTTGTTTTATTGAGGTTTTTTTTCATAATTACAGCTATCAAGTGTTTTACAAGACCTGGCAACAATGACCAGCTGCAGAACACGGCCAACTGCTGGGCCTCGCGTTCCTCACACTCTCTGCTCCACCTGCTCCCTTGTGGTGGATCATATCAGCATCTGCTGACAGAGATGCGATGGCTCAAACTCAACGGCTTTGATGGGCCTGTTTTCCAAACCTCCCGCCAGCTCTGTAGGAGCCCATATGCTGTGATGAAAGAAAAATGTTCGCTCTCGTCAGAAACGTTTGCCAGCTTCTTGACTGGGTTTTACTGAACAGCCTGGTCAGATACGCTCCCTGATGACTCCACAACATCGTCCAGTAGATTGCAGGAGCTTTTAATGAGTCCGGTAGAACCTTTAAGATGTTTCAGGAACTTTTCATTGGGCGATTTCTTCAGCTAAAGCTATGGCAGCGTGTGATACAGCACTGCAAAGTGGGTCACTGCTGGTATTTCCTATGGCACGGTGATGCCAAGAATGGAAACCAAAAGCAAAGTGGGTCAGCCATTGCCGCAAGACTCTTCCTGGGGACTCCCAGGCGAGATGTATGGTTCTCTTTGTGTTCGTGGGAATGAGTCGCAGGGAAAAAAATATTCCCTCTGAAATATTTTGCTCGTGTATATTTTGACTGGGCATAGTTTGCTTCCTGCTCTGGTCAGTCAGAGAATCTGACCGTAGACATCATGCCCATCTTGACTGCATTTTCAGGTCAATGCTGTGTGTTAAAAAACAGCGCAACATTTATGATTTTTTTTATTTGATGTAGACGATGGGCTACATGCAGATGCAGAAGCAGATGATGGGCAAAAATTTGGCATTGAGTTGGTTTTTTCCAGAAGGGTTTCTTGGCGTTGTGCATGAAACATGTCTAGCAGAAGATGGTTTCAGTCCATCGACCTCTGGGTTATGGGCCCAGCACACTTCCAGCACGCTACTCTGCCTCCCAGTCATAGCATATGGGACTCGACCCCACAATCCCTGGCTTAGGAGGACCATGCCTTCTCCATTAGGCCACTGGAGATAAAACATGTTCCTCAGTGGCACTGTAACATCTAGTCAACGCCCAAGTTGGTACTTGCAGGAAGGGTTTCTGCCATGCTATAAAACATGTCTAGCAGAGGATGGTTTTCATCCATTGACCTCAGGGTTATGGGTCCGGTACGCTTCCACTGCACCACTCTGCTGCCCAGCCATTACTTATGGGACTCGAACCCACAGTCCCTGGCTCAGGAGGCCAGTTCCCAAGTTGGTACTTGCAGAAAGAGTTTCCTAGTACCATGCCGTACTATAAAACATGCCTAGCAGAGGATGGTTTCAGTCCATCGACCTTTGGGTTATGGGCCAGCATGCATCCACTGCACTACCCTGCTCCCCAGTTACCCCTGATGAAACTCCACCCCATAATCCCTGACCTAGTAGGCTGGTGCCTTATCAGTTAGGCCACCAAGGCCCAGGCATTGATCCACACGTCCATCATTTCTGCTGCTAAATGCACGAATAAACATTCAGATTGGTTAAAATCTACATAAAACAGAAGCTTGCCTCATCATTGAGCCTTGGGAGCCCATGACCCTTTCGTCAATTCACCAGTTGTCCTTCTTTGGATCGCTTTTAGTAGATACCGTCAGCTGCGACCCGCGAATCTCCACAAGACCTGCCGTTTCTGAGATCCTCTGACCCTTTGGCACTCAGATCCTCACACTCGTCCATTTTTCCTGTTTCCAACACATTTGCTGCCTAATATCTCCCACCGCCTGACAGGAGCCACTGTGATGAGATCATCGATGTTCTTCACTTCAGCTGTCATTGTTATAACTCCGAGGCCTTTAGCGCGTGAAGACCCCAGTGTAGGACAAAAAGATCATCGCAGAATTAACACCGCGTGCGGTAGGCACTGAAGTAGCACACGCTACTGATCAGGCACTGATCATCACAGCACCCCAAGTTCTACACCATTCCATCTGTGTTCTCATCAAGAGATACAGGCTTTTATCTGTAGCTTATCTATAGTTGTGTGTGTTCTCCTGCCCAACACGCCTTGTAGTTCAAATGATCACTTTGTTTATTGTAGGCCCATCTGGCAGCGAGAGAAAAATTCAAGGATAGGCCAACAATTTGTCATGCCCATCCTTGACTGCAGTCCCGAAGACACTTCTGTTCTCACTGGCTCTGAAGAGCTTTAAAGGAACAGTTCAGCACGTCATAGCCGTCAATAGTCACCTAAATCATTTCTGTAGAAATGCATCATCGAGCCTAAGGTGGAGCACAGCTGCTGAAGGAACGGTCACAACAAAATAATAATAATGACTATTTTTCTCTAGTAGATTTAAAGTGACTGTCATTGTGAACACACTCAAGCACCACAACGAAACGTCACCTCTGCATTTAACCCATCACACGTGCACACATGGAGCAGTGGGCAGCTACCAACAGCCCCCGGGGAGCAGTGTAGCGGGACGGTACCTTACTCAAGGGAACCTCAGTG
>JBBPDA010076728.1:0-12440 GCA_037974385.1 Arnoldichthys spilopterus | reverse complement strand
TATATACATATATAACAATCAAAACATATATAACAATCAAAACAATGGAGCAGTGGATGACATTTTCTTTCAAATCATGAGGATGGGTTCACAGGTTACCTGGAGATGAGATTGCAGGGTGCACTATGGGAATAAGGCAAGATAGTATCATGATGCTCTGGACAATGTCCAGAATGAGGCTCTCTGCTGGGAAAACCTGGGTTCTGGCATTCACGTGGATATTATTTTTTTACATGTACCACCTACCAAACGTTTGTTTCAGAGCAGGTACACCCCATTTTGGGAACATTATTCTAGGGAATAATAGCAGAGGCCTCTTTCAGCAGAATAATATGCCATAGATAGAAAGATAGAACATTACTGCATTTGATGGAACAATATCTGAAATCTGAAGTATACCAGCATAATCTGGAAAAGGGGGAATGTCAGGACA
This sequence comes from Arnoldichthys spilopterus, assembly GCA_037974385.1. NCBI lineage: Eukaryota > Metazoa > Chordata > Actinopteri > Characiformes > Lepidarchidae > Arnoldichthys > Arnoldichthys spilopterus. The sequence continues at coordinate 12,007 of JBBPDA010076728.1, read as the reverse complement.
ACAGAATCTCAAGAGAGAGATATGTAGCAAAATAACAACCCTACACTAATTCTGAGTGCATAGGTCATTCTACTGAAGAATGGTTAAAGAATTAGAATGAATTGGAATGGCCAAGTCAAAATCCTGACCTTTACCCAATGGAAGTGTTGCAGAAGGGCTAAAATTCCTGATCAGAAGTTACCAGAAATGTTTCGAAGGCCAATAACTAAAAAAATGCCATGTATAATATTTTTGTCTTATTTGTTTAATTTATTTAACTCTAAAGCAAAACTGAATACATAAATATACATATGTAACATACATAAACACATTCATAGAGTCTTTATGTATGTGATCTGATAAAGGCTGTGTCTGTATGTGAGAGAGTGTAATGTAGGCTCATTTGTGGGTGTGAGAGAGAGACTGGGAGAGAGAGAGAGCAAGAGAGAAATAAAACACCTGCCTTCAGGGCAGCTATCTTTCTTTGTGTGGGAGAGTTGCAGTGTTTTTAGTGGTGTCTGGATCATGAGCACACACACACATACTCACACACTCAGACACACACACACACACCCCACTGTATGACCTGATCCCCTATGACACTGCCTAGCCTCAGAACGCACACAGGGTCTTGTTAAAAGCAATGCCATTGGTAGCACAGTGAAGCAGGCCCTTGCGTAACTAAAGCATGCATAATGTGCAGGCCACTGTAATAGCTGGAGTGCAGCAGCTGACAGGCCAGATGCTGTAATTAGTGCTACGATGGCTGGGTTATTTAACAGTGCTGCAGAATGCTTTTAATCACATTACATTGCGTATGTTTTTGAGTCCTTTCTTAGAACTGAAATTTCCTCAAAGCATAATACAAATAAATTGTAAAACGTTAGTTACACTTCAGTCCATACAGTCCAAAAGAGTTAATTTAGAAGCAGTTGTTTTTGTTATGTAACAAGAGCCAACATATTTAGATATGTCTGTTCAACCTACAAGTGTTTCATTCTCTACTGATTTTTGAATACAGGGTAACCAATCAGAACAGGAGGGTTAAAGGTTTATCTCTTAGCAAATGGTGCTTATAACAGGAAGGTTTCTGCAAACTATTCTCTCAAGAATTTTGGCACAAAGGACTGAGCCACGACCCCTCTTTGCTCGCAGAGCTTGAGCCTTTAATGGATGCTACTTTATTAACTTATCATGATATTGGTATCTGTGTCTGTGGCCAAGTACTGTATGCTCTTACATCCAGTATGCTGTTGTTAATAATGAAAATTTGCTTTAAAAATATAAATACTGGATGCGTTTGTCACTGTTTTAAGTTCCTACTTTTTTGGAAGCTTTTATTTCCAGCTATCCACACTCCCCCCAAGTGTTTTTTGAAACTTGCCAGGCTGTCATAAGAAACTTTTCTTAATGTATTGCCTGTAATAGATATAAGATAAAAGTTATGTAAAAAAATACTCAACAAATAGAAATCGTGCAGTAAAATGTACATAAAATTCTTTGTAAAGGTGTCTTCTCTGTAGAAGATGTGCCTTCATTTTTAAAACACAGTTGCATAAAAGAATGATATGATAACTAGGCTGAAATAAATGAGAGTTAAGTGACAAAGAAATGGCAAGAATAAAATGAAAATGATCCTAATAAAAGTAAATATGTTTTTTTCCCTCCATATATTTCTATAGAGATGCAACTCTGCTCTGCCTATTACAGAAAACAGTAAATATGACTGCAAGTGCATCAAGGAATAGTTTGTGCTGCGTTCATGTGATGTAAGAGTTAAAATAATGTCATTCATGTCTTCATGTTCTCTCAGGATGTGATCGAGATAGTATATGTAGTAGTAAATCATGTGGAACATGCACACAAGACCCTCCCTCACATACACATGCGTCAGAGAGAGAAGCACATGCTCACAGCCAATAAACTGTGCATTAAGACAATTGAATGATGTAGGCCCCAGCTTGTGCTGGATTCTTCAGGATCAGGACTGGACAAACTCACTCCAGGTGACCAGCACAAACTTAGTGCTGCCTCGGCTTGGTTGAAACATATCTTCTCCTTTCTGTTTTGCAGTGTCTCTTCAAGACATCAACATGAGGAAGGCCTTCAAGAGCTCCACAATTCAGGACCAACAAGTGGTCTCCAGAAACTCTATCCTGAACTCAGTCATGGAGATGTACCAACGCTGCGACAAACCCCCCCCACTTAACATCCTCACTCCATACAGGTCAGCAGCAGTGTCCGTATAAAGCAAGTGAAAGAAAAAAGTGCTCTGAACACATCCCAAACTGTATTATAATGTATTAATAATGTAAAAAAGCTTAATATACTATGTTTATATTTTATTTTATACTAATTTATTATTATACCCCACTCCCATGGTGAAATAAGGAGCAATTTTAGCCTGGAATGCTTTTTAAATGGGCTACAATACTTGGCAGCCAATCAAAACAGAGGTCATTTACATATAATTCTTAAAGATAAATAAAACCACACAAAACTTTTAAACTTTTGAAAAACAAGACAGCAATAGTAGTATTTGGGACCTTTAAACATAAACCTGGATGATCAAAATGATTTTAAATAGGTTTTTAATAACATTTTCCAATTTAATTTCCAAATTCTCATTTCCATTTTTAAATGTAGTTGTATAACTTGCAGTAATCTAATGTCTTGCTATAATCTTCACTAAAACCACACAGGCAGTTGTAATGTTGTCCATGTAAGGGTGGGTGGTTGGTGCAGGTTGGTGGTATTTTAAATGAATTTATTTAAACAAACTAATACCACGACACATACACTAAGAAACCAAAACAAAGACTTAGGAAAACAGAGCTACAACAGAAATGCAGGAAGGAATAACAGCTAACAGACATAACAGGGTTGAGTACAACAGAGCTAGAACAAAACACAGACAGAAACACACGGCACGCACAAATGTGATAGTCCATCTGTGAAAAAGAATCTAAAATGGCACTGAAACATATGCAATTGGTTATCTCATGGTCGCTATATCAATATATATATCAGCCTGAGATAACTGGAATTGGGGTAATAGGTGTCATTCATGGTGGTGATGCTGTGAAATCACATTTTATCTAGACCATTTTGTCATATTCACTTTTTGAAAGATTGGTACATTTTGTCTCACCCAATGCGAAACAATTCCCCCTAGAGGCCTAGACCAACAAATACAATCACTGGAAACGGAAACATGAGCTCTGCTCTCCAGGTCAAAACAAATACTAACTACAGACTTAGTTTTCAGCTTGTTTACCCAATTTGCAAAATGCAGACTTTCTTTTACACTGGGTGAAGATTTCATGATGAATGGACCAATAGAAATTGTCCAGGATTATTAAGAATAAAATCTTGGACATTGATGCACATTATAATGCTGAATTCAGGCTGTGGAAGGACAGTCCGAGGAAGTGTGTGCCTCAGAAGTGTAAGTTTTGTCTTCTCTGATGACTTACAGAGACGACAAGAAAGACGGCCTTAAGTTCTACACAGATCCCTCTTACTTCTTCAACCTGTGGAAGGAGAAAATGCTGCAAGCCACCGAGAATAAGAGGAAGGAGAAGAGAAGGCAGAAGGTACTTATGTGTGTGTGTATGTGTGGGTTTGTGTGTGTGAGATATCAGGCCTCCAAGTTTGTTCCATCTGAGTGCATCTTTCTCTGTCTACATTCAGTTTTGCTCTCTTTCCCTCTCTCAGACCCCCCCCCCCCTTTTTGCTTGTTCCCCTTTTCTCTCATTTTCTTACACACTCCCACCTCTTTTCTCTCTTTTCATTCTCTACTTTTCATTCTCTAACTTTCTATCTTTCTTTCTTTCTTTCTTTCTTTCTACCTCTCTTACTTCTCTCTTCCTCCCTCTCTCTCCCTCCCTCTTTTTTTCACTATGTTCCTCTCTCTCACACATAGTTTCTCCATCTTACTCGTTATTAGCTCTGTCGGGATTACTGCTCTGCTTCTTTCCAACTGTCTGTGCTGAAGCCCTCTAATCCTGCTTTGCTGACAGTGTGTGAGTTTTGACAGCAACGCTACCAACAGAGCATGAGGGAAAGAGCTAGGGCGAACAAAGTGTGAGCAAGAGAGACAGAGACTGAGACTGAGTCTGTATTTTCTACAGTCAGCTTTGCAGTGTGCCTTTCTTGTGGCGCTGTTTCAGTGTAGTGCAGGTTTTAAATGGCACGCCCCCCCCTCCCTGTTACAGCTGAAGTGCTGATATTTCATCGGGCACAGATGGCACGCCAACAGACGGCCCATTTTGCCACTTTCTTACACACACAACCCCCGCCGCAGCAGCTGATCTGCACAAACTAACACAAAAAAGAAAACACCAACATGGAAGCATGAATCTTACTGTAGCCTTTTCACACGAAACCTAAACACTGCCCTCCTTAACTGGGTTCACACAACCACTTGATATGACAATAGCCTTAAATATTATCAGACCTTATTAAATATTTTCAAGTACACTTAGAAGTCACATTTATTGCTGATGATGATGGAAAATATGTTTAATAATCTTAAAACTATGTAACTGAACTTACATAGTCTCTGTAAAAGTAAATACTTCAGTGTCCTAGGGTTAAAAAAGAAGTTAACGTAATTATGATGCTAAACATCATGATTAGCATGTTGGCCCACTAAATTAATGTCTAGTTGGGTTTTTTTGCTTTGCAAGTATGCAGAAACTTGTATAGCCCTTTATGGGTCTGTCCATGTTCCTAGTAATTTGCCAAAAAACAAAGTAAAAGATTGTGAAATATTGTAAAATGAGTCACATTTTCTTCCTTTTACCCACATTAGCAAGAGCAGAAACACCTGGAAGATCCCACCCGGGAAGTGAAGAAAGTGCGGAAAGCTCGGAACCGTCGGCAGGAGTGGAACATGATGGCTTTTGACAAAGAGTTCCGACCAGACACCCGCCTCACGCCGTCCCCTTACCACGGCATATCGTCTGAGGGTTCTTTATCTCCTGACAGGTCAGTGAAGTGCTCTGTGTTCTGATCTGCCCAGGGAATGGGGCTTAGCCACCACTGAGGTGTGCATGGATAATTGTTACCCCATTTTCTCCAGCTATGCTGACCTCTGCTGGAGGATTAAGGCTGTGCTTTTCTGTTTAATAAGAAGTAGGATGCTTGATACAGACAGAATGCCATGCTGCAGTTATATTGCTACCTCACTGTGTCTTGCAATACATTAAAACAGACATGCCTATCTGTAACATGCACAAAACAAGGTTGCATTGTTTTATAATCTCACTTTGTTGCAAGGACTACTTTATAGTAAAAAATGTGTCTTTTCTTAGCCAGACCCATCAGTGTAGCATTTAATAATGGGTCTGTGCATCAAAAATGAACACCCCCTTAATTTTACATGTTTTGTTAATGTTCTAAGTAAAAAAAAAATCCTGTGCTGAGAACAAACTTAAATATGGAATTTACTGCCAATTTTATTGCACAATTTCTATTGATTTGCCGAGTATAGCATTAAAAATAACACATAAAATATAAAATGTGCCATAACCTTTGTACCAAGAACATCTGGTGTTGAATTCAGCAACAAAACAGATTTAAGTTAAATATAAATTTTATTTTTGGCTTTGATTTATGATCCTGACACGAACAAGAACAAAATCTGCCATATAGTTTGTTTATTCTTTCTTTCTTTCTTTCTTTCTTTCTTTCTTTCAGTCCAGAGGTCAGTGATAAGTGTGTTTTCTGTGGCCTTAGGGAAATTGTATTTCACTGTTTTTTTTAAATGTGCAAGACTACAAGCCCTTTTTTGCAGCAGTGGGAGTGCAGGGAAGCCTTTGGGGTGCAAGTTTTTATTTTTGGGGCTGGGTATAACCAAAAAAACAGGACAAAATGGCAAATTCAGAATTTTATTCTTGGGCAGGCAAAGCTAGTGGTTTACAATTCACAAAGGAATAAAGTAGAGAACACATGGGGTCTGGATGTTTTACCTGTGCTTATTGCACTAGTGCTTAAGTTGAGGATGTATTTGAATTGGAATGGTGCTATAAAAATGTTTTTGTACTTTGGTGGAGGGTGAGTTGGCACTGGCCAGTCCATTGGGCTAAAAATACATGTTTTTAATGCTTAATGGCCACTGTGCTGTGAAATTGATTGAATAAAAATTGTTTGGTAAAATTTAAATTCTCTTTCCCTTTGTCTCTCTCTCTTTCTCTCTCTTTCTTCCTCTTTCTCCCTCTCTCTCTCTCTCTCTCTTTCTCTCTTTCTCTCTCTCTTTCAGGTCTGGTATGTCAGATGAACATTCCTACCCCGCTAGCCCTAATCACCCTCAGGACACAGGTGGAGCAGGGGCTGATGGGAAGGATTCTGGCCCTACTCAGACTCAGTCCCTGGACCGGGCGTACCGGCCTCCTGCATCTGCCTCCGCTGCAGCCGCCCGCCAGCACTCTCTAGGCCGCATGCAGCAGCATCATGGAGGTCCTCCTCCAGACTCCTCCCTCAATGGCCCACGACCAGCAGCTGCCAAAGATTACAGGTATTACTTCCACTCATCACCACTGCTGGTGTGCATTTAAGGGCATTCATGCAGGGACAGAATTGTATATGCTTCTGTTGGTTTGTTTGAAGCATTTCTCTTAATTCGCTTCGTTCAAAGGTAATCGATTTACACCTGTAGTTGCTTTAAACCTTTGGCCTTTACTGTTATTCTTCCTCTTTCACGTTACAGTGGTCATCAGATGCCAGAGCACTTTGTTCCTCCTGCACCTCCTCCCCCACCTCCACTGATCCCCTCGGCTCAGACAGCCTTTGACAGCACCTCCGGACCTCCAGCCCTGGCCCCAGGCACGATGGCCGCTCTATCCCGCCCCTACAGCCCGTCTCCTTCCCCTGCCCCACCCTCAGCATACGCCCCATCTCCGTCCCACCCTGTGAGCAGCGGGCCCCCAGTAGCTCCACCTCCTCCCCCACCAGGACCTCCCACCCATGCCCCGTCTCCAGCCAGGGCCGCTGCACACCCGTCTGGAGAGGCAACTCTGCCCAGGAAGGGCCAGGTGCCTCTAATCCCTATGAGTGACGCCCGCAGTGACCTGCTGGCTGCTATTCGCAGAGGTGAGCATCTAGAGCATATGTTCATCCTGTCTGTGGAATCTTAGTCAAAGCTCAGTGTGTTCATCTTTATTATATGGCATTTATTATCTACGTTTTTGCCCTGTCGACAGCAGAACGCGAGCTTGATCTTTGGCACAGCCGTAGCCATTTGTGGCATAATTGGCCAAAAAAAGAAATGAAACTTTTGTGCATATTACCAAAATTAACAGTTTCTATTCTATTAATAGAAATGTTTATTGCAGTTGTTGCTGTTAAAAGGTACAATCAAGTATTAAGGATAGGATGTAGTTACTTTTTCACATGGCTGATATACTTGTAGGTGATTTTTTTTTTTACTGAATTTGCTTGGAGATCAGAAAAAAAATTGCAAAGAAACTCAGGAGGGGGCAGTATTCCAGTTTTTTTTAAGGTGTAATTGCTGTTGTCTAGCTTGCAGTATCTACAGTATGTGCAGTGTAGACATGACCTTCTTTACCTCCAGAGAAGGCCTAATGATAGCTGAGAACTAAAAATAACAATAAATTATATATATATTATATATATAATAAAACAATAATCATTTCACTCAGTCGTTTCATTGTTATGGTTTGGTTGGAAATGAGCTGAAAAACTCGAAACTCCCGACAAGAAATTCTCCTATAAAACATTTTCACCTCTGTGTTAGGTCTCCCATTGGTTGCAAATTCAGGAACTGAAGGGAAGGCTTTATGTTTTATAACCACCAACCTGATTAGGAAGTGACAGGAATAACACGATCATTATTAGTAATCTTTCTATAACCTCAGGAATTACATTTATCTTTCATTTACATTGTGTATCGACAGGTCTGAGTCTGCACTTCTCCATTTGTTTTAATGTTAAAAATCTTGACTAAATATGGACTAAAGGTTTAGAATGTGCACTTTTGCCAGAAATGCTTCACTTTCTAAATGCGATACAAGTGAAGAATATAATAATTTACACCTTACTTTTGTTGTTGCCACCTGTTGCCCTAAGGGTTAATACTGACATTCTTTCCTAAAAAGGGCCAGTAGCTCTTGTACTCATTTATAACTTAGCAGTATGTAGAATGAGTTTTGCTGCAACACTGTGTAATTGTCCCATATTGCATGGTGTAACAGTGATGAAAGTATTAGCTCAGCTTTCTTCCTCCTCTTTGGGTCTTCCTTCAGGCATCCAGCTGCGGAAGGTGCAAGAGCAGAGAGAGCAGGAGGCTAAGAAGGAGCCGGTGGGCAATGATGTGGCCACCATCCTGTCTCGCCGCATTGCTGTTGAGTACAGCGAGTCGGACGAGGAATCAGAACCCGAGGAGAATGAGTGGTCCGACTGAGGTGGGCGGAATCTGCCACCGCTCGCTTTATCGTACATGCTGCTGCTAATTATTTTCCATTCCCAGGACACACACTTTCTTCAAACAGACAAGCTGTCCTTTGACAATGGGACACAAGTTTCAAAACAATACAAGAACAAGAAAACAGGGGTAAAGGCAAAGCAGGAAGGAAAGAAGAGAGGAGAGGAGAAGAGACAGGGCGTGCGTGCAATAAACGAGGAAAAGTTTTCAAAAAGTATGAAAGGGAGATAGAAGACAGCAAGGAAAGTAGGAACAATGAAGAAAGTATGCAAATGAACTTTATTCAAATATGTACATGATTTTCACATGAATAAAATATATATATAATTATGATAATATTAATAGTATTCATATAAATTATATATGTGTTATATAGCAAATATAATATTTTTTACATATTATACATTTAAATGTTCAATCATACTAAACAACACTTAGCCCTGGACTTGCAGTGTGATTGTCTGAGAGACTTTCTAAGAGCGCCAACAGTGGCACTCCAAGCAAATCTCTTTAAGTATCACTCTGCCTTATTCACTTGTAACCAAAACAACGATGCTAGCTGAAATGCAGTGACAAGTACCACAAATGCAAAAAGAAGTGGATCTAACAAAGCCAAAAAATTTGATTTGTGTGTCACAAAGGACTTTTTTTCTGCAGCGCTTTTTCTTTTTGATTTAAGCAAACACATGAACAGGAATATACTGTAAACTTCGTCATGCTTTACTGGTACTGAAGAAAATCAATAGTAAGCGCTTACGGATCTAAAACTGTACTATGTATGAGCTCACATGGTGGCTCTGAAAAAATCACTGCACATCCGGCAATGAAGAAATCTTTTACACAAAAATAGAAGCATGGTGCATGCACAGAAAGCTGTGTTTCACTCTTGCTAGCGGGTTTAAGGGGCTGTTGCCAAATTTTCCAAATGGATTTGCAGTGAGATACTCAGTTCCAAAGAATTAATATGACACAACATAAACTAATGAACATTTTGGAAGAACCTCCTGCTCCTGAATGGCCCACTTGTCTCACTGGAAGATTGTGAGTTCAATGCCTGGTCATGCCATACATAGCCAGGAATCCATAAGAGCACAAATGGCCTTATTTCCCGGGATGGGCAGTATGGTCTTCCCTCTTCCCATCACTTGTTGCAAGGTTAGCCCATACAGGTGACTGTTAGCTTCAGTTTAAAAACAGTGGCACTTTATGTAATCTGAAGAAGCATGCGGTAACCTTCTCCCTTCCAGTGTTGGTAGTACCTTTTGACTGAGGGAGTCCTAGCAAGTTGGGAGAATCTGACTGGTGCTTGCAGTGACAAAAAAAGAGAGACATGGTTCTAACTGCATATTACATACATAACAGTATATGAAAGTGAGTATTTGCTAATGTGAACACACTCAAGTACCACAACAAAATGTGACCTCTGCATTTAACCCGTCACACATGCACACATGAAGCAGTGGGCAGCTATCAACAGCGCCCAGGGAGCAGTGTAGCAGGATGATATCTTGCTCAAGGGTACCTCAGTGGTGCCCGGGCCGGGACTCAAACTTGCAACCTTCAGTTCACAAGGGCAATGTCCTAACCACTTGGCCACCGCTGCCCACACCATAATTTCCAAAAGCAAATAAACTGAAAGAGAGAAATGTTTTGAATTCAACAGCTATGCTGATGTGATATATTTTATTCATGTGGAGCTGAATATGATGAGATCTGAAACAAGAAAATTTGTGTAAAACAAAGATGCTGAAAAGAAAGAAAAGGGGAAGTGAAGTGTATATTAGCAGTAAGCACAGAGGTCATACAATATACAGTATGAAAATGAACTCAAGTGCAAATGCGTGGAAGCCTTTCGTTCAGCGTTGTTCAGAGTTGCCAAGAAAGTCTACTTTACTGAAAAGATACACGTCATGTGATTTTCTTATTCTATTTGTCCAGAGAATTTCAGAAATGTCCACAGTCCGCACAGAAAGAAGACCTCTGTTTAGCGGTGGTATATGCACTTGTATTAACTTTCTGTAAAGGAGCATGCCACAGTACTGCTTCGAGTAGGAACTTAATTTCAGGATATCTCTTGTCCGCTTCGCGCCTCATGCCTTTCAGTACAATATGGACAATCAGAAGTCAATGCAGCTTATACTACAGGAGCGCACATCAGTTTTACAGTGACCAGATATATTTAATTTGTCACTTTGTTCAACTGTGGACAGTGTCGTGATGAATATTGACCCTTGCTCGTGAGTAAAATCATTGTTTATTTTTCTTTTCAATGGACGCATTGTTTTGCAGACATTGTTAAATCTGAAAGACTCGATGTTGTCATTTTTCATTCTTTCTGTAGTGCTGATGATTAATGATGCCGTCATGTAACGGAGCGTGTATAGGGAACTGAGGTCGTGTATGTCCCTGTATGTCTCTGTGTTGGTTAGCGTTTGTGAAAGAGAGAGAGAGCGAGAGAGAGAGAGAGAGAGAGAGCGAGAGAAAGAGTGGAAAACTGTGAGCTGTAAACATCAGATTTTTATATTGTGCTGTCTATTTCACACGAGCCTCTTTACACATTTAGACCTAAACCTTACTACAGTATAACACACAGCGGAGAACCGCCGCACACACACTCTCTGTTGTAATCTGTCATTACAGTCTATAATTTCTAACTCGACAGTATTGATGTATTTTACAATTAATTGTTGTATAGATTTTTGTAACACTGCTTGTAAGATGAATTTGGGTATCTAGGTATAAAATGACTATCTATGACACCGAACAAATATAAACAAACATGCATGTATGAGTAGTTAATAAAATGCAACAACAAAACTCATCATGAACGATATTCTGTGCTCCCTCGTGCTTCTTTTGCCATTCCTCTTCCTTTGTACAGCTTGGTTTTCCTGATGTACAAAAGCCTTGACTCTACAAAATGGTCATTTTGCAGAAAAAGATAGGTACGTGCTTGACTTCAGTCTTTTAACTGGCCCTTCCTCATGAAACATTTACACGCTGTAAAGAGCAGCTACAGTGTTTAAAAAACATTTAAAATGGCAAGACAGGGTTTGGAGAATCATATATGACATCAAGTTGGTTCCATAATGTCTGAACAAGCTTAACTCACTATCACATATGCACATAAGAAAGAAAGAAAGATAACAACTGATATGTACTTTAGTATTATAATAATATAATATACATAATAAATCAAAAATAAAATATATGCAAAATATCCAATATGTTTCTACTATATTGTATTTAATATATATATACAGTGGTGTGAAAAACTATGTGCCCCCTTCCTGATTTCTTATTCTTTTGCCACACTTAAATGTTTCTGCTCATCAAAAACTGTTAACTATTAGTCAAAGATAACATAATTGAACACAAAAATTTTTATTTTTAAAAGTTTTTAAATGAAGGTTTCCGTTATTAGGGGAGGACAAAAACTCCAAATCTACATGGCCCTGTGTGAACAAGTAATTGCCCCCCTTGTTAAAAAATAACTTAACTGTGCTTTATCACACCTGAGTTCAATTTCTGTAGCCACCCCCAGGCCTGATTACTGCCACACCTGTTTCAATCAAGAAATCA
>JBBPDA010076687.1:0-12441 GCA_037974385.1 Arnoldichthys spilopterus | reverse complement strand
GTCTAATGTTTATCAGTACATTACAGAAAATAATGAACTTTATCACAATATGCAATTTTTTTGAGAAGGACCTGTATATGATTTAGCTTTTGATATGTTGTCTTTGTTCTTGATTAAATTTTTTTTTATAATTTTTGTCCTGCTGGAATATCCAAGTTTTATTTAAAATGTATTGTTTAAAACTTCCAAATTATTGGCCTATAACTGGACTGGCTATTTCTTTCTAAATAAAGTACTGAAAGACTATTGGTTTTTTCTTGTTCATTTGTAATTGCTATAGATTTGTAAGAGTTTAAGAAAGTAACATTGAAGTAAAATAATGAGTAGTGAAATTATTCTTTCTTAAGCAATCATTTAATTATAGTTTGTAAAAATAATTAGAAACTGTACACATACCATTTTTCTTGGAGAAAGTATTTAAAATTTCAGGCAATGTTGGAACAGAGGTTGAAACAAATGGGGCAGACAATGTTTCTGCAGAAGTTAAACATAAGTCATAGTAATCGTGATTAGTTATGCATGTTTGGAAGTTAAAAGCAGAAGTAAAAGTGAGTGGAATCTCTCTTTTCTTTAATGCAAAATACTTACTGACACACAGTGCTGGGCACATTTTGTTACAGTTTGCATAATTCCACTTCTCTAAAGAAAATACAAGCAACATTATGAAGAATCATTAAAGGTTCGAATAATCTGTACCAAGTTGCTGAAGGCAAGGTACAATATATATTGTAATGAACATCTTGTAAAGCCCTAATGAATTCAGTCTTTATGATGTCTTGCCTCAGCCTCAGACACTCTGCCAACAGAAGTACAGATTGGTTATTGTCTATTGCAGGTTGAGATGGCCATAACTTCAGGAGATTGTGAATTTGATCTCTGCTGATGCCACAGGAATCCTTGGCTGGGAGGTCATAATGCACGATTGGCCTCAGTCTCTGTGTGGGCTCTGGATAGGTAGGATGGCCTTTCCTGTCCCCCAGTTAGTAGCCAGTAGCCAGTGTTAGCAGGGGTAACAGACTTGGTGGTTATCCTTTTTGCTACATAGGGCTTTACATAACTTGATGACTAGATTATAAATTGTCATTAGCAAATATACACAAATTCAGAATTTGATGGTGGCAACTATGGTATATTTTAATTTTTTAAATTCTTTTTAGTCTATAAGTAAAAACAAGTATATATCATCATTTAATCTGGACGTATTATCTTAATGTTTAATCATATATATATCTCACAGTAATTTAATTACACACATACTTTAAAATCTCACACATAGTTAATTAGGCACTCTAATCAAAGCACTCTAAGCACTTATGAGCAATATATAGTAAAGTTTGGGTGTACTTATATATATTGTACACAACTTGTTATTTTATAAAAGTTTTTTCTGTATCTTAACCAGTATAATCTGTGAGCCTGAGAACTTTCACTTTCACACAGACTATTTCAAGGTTAGTTAGCATCTTCACAGACAAGTTATCAGAACACCTGCAGACCCAAGGCCACTCACACTCACACACATAACCCGGTTGCCAGGTCAAACCTGCAATTAAAACCTGCAATGCTGAATACACTCTAGGCCATTCTCACATATTACTTGAGGCCCACTTGGACATAAACACATTTGATCACAGCGGGCCTGAACGTCAGATCCGTAAACCACACGGTGAACATCGAAGACGCTTGATAGATTATGATACAGCTTGAACGGTGGAAAAACTAGGGAGTGTATTTAATTGGATGATGAAAGATTGTGATAATATTAAGAGACTAAGGAGGAAAATAAGGCGTGTACATTACTGTTGAATTAGAGAAGTGAAGCATGCATTATTATGACGGGAGACAACTCTGCAACCAGGACACCTGATTTTGATACTCTGAGTAAGTGAAAGTGACAAATTGTGAACACACTCAAACACCACAACAAAATGTGAACTCTGCATTTAACCCATCACATGTGCAGCAGTGTGTAGCTACCAACAGCGCCTGGGGAGCAGTGTAGTGGGACAGTACCTTGCTCAAGGGTACCTCAGTAGTGCCCAGGCCAGGACTCGAACCTGCGACCTTTAGGTCCCAAAGGCAGTGTCCTAACCACTAAGCCACCACTGCCCCTGATCCTGATATACTCCTCAGAGCCAGTGGTACCTACACATACATGAAACTCACCCATGCTCTGGGCACTGATGCACCACTAGATCATTAGCCTGCTTAATGTGAAGTCTTCCAGACCAGTGCTACTCAAATATTCTGTGCACTCTTCAATTTTATTGTAACTCTCCTTTTTTCTGCCTGTACTTGTCACACAAAAACAATGGTCTCTGATAGGTTACTATATTGCATATAAGCATTCTTCTGTCAATGTAAATGGTTCCTGGCCACAGTGACAAAAATGCATCAACATCTTTGAAGAAAGGTGGAGGATTATCAGTAAAAGTAAAGATGTGACCAGTACTTGTGGTAGATGTGTTTGTGATAAGCTGTGTTTCAAGATTATCCCTACAAGATGTACATGTCATTAAAAAGTTACAAGCTTTAAAGTAATGTGCAATGTTATTTGTCCAACTCCCTAAATAAATCACTTTTAGTCAACAAATGGTTGAACACATGTTACTGTAGGCTAGGCATGACATTTGCATTGAAGAAAGTCTGTGGTCATTTAAAAATTTGCCTGATCGTAAGAATTGATAAAATGAAGAAACTGAAAAACTGAAAAGAATCCACCCCACACTGGAGGCAGAAGTACCACTCTGCACATGTTGAAGTATTTTACTCTGTTTTTGGCAAAAACCACACAGCCAACGACAGTCCAGCTAAACTAGGCTTGCCTTATCTTAAATTGTAACATATTCCTTCTCAGTTTAGCCATATCCTGATCCCACTCCCCCTGGTCTTTCGCTGATACCATGCTACCTACAAAGGAGGGTGAAGGTTAGCATATACTTCCTTCAAGATGTATAAAGCTTGTCACTGCAACTTTTCAGACAGTTCAAATGGTAACATTTTGTAAAAGACTAATGAAAGTAGTGTCTGTGTATCTGCCCTCTGACGGACTGATGACCTGTCCCAGGGTGAAAGTGTCTCAGATAAAGAATGGATAAATTAATAATGAAGGCAAATTAATTGAACTTATGAGTGAGTGTGAGGGAAAGTGTGAAGAGCCCTGTGAAGAAGTTACATATTGAAAAACTAATTTTTATAGGCTTCTATGTGCATCTGCCATGTAAATGTTTTGATACCATGTACCTACTCTGTCATTGCACCTCCACATTTGGCCTGATCAGCTGACTCTAAATACATTTCTGTTTCACGCTTCAATTTTCCAGAATGCATTATGCTCAAAAATGTGCTCAGAAATTTTGTCTAATCTACCTGTTTATGTTCTACCTTTTCATTCACAGACTTGCCTTATTCACACTTTTGTCCTCCACCTTACACTCCATCATACAGCATGCATTATATTCAGAAATGTTTAGACTATTTGTCCAAATATTAGATGCCTGAGTTGGAATAAACCTATTTCTGAAATATAATAACAATAAATTAACATTTTACTGACCTGGAAACAGCATAAAGAACAGCATAGCTGAAACCTTATCTAAAGAGGAAATGATAACAAAAATAAAATCATCCATTTATTTATTTATTTATTTTATTTAGCCAAAGATCAGATATTATCACATTTATAAGCACCAGGCAGCTACAATTACTCACTATAAAATGAGAGAATGAATTCAGTTTTGTTGTTGTTATCACAGAGATGTATATTTGCAGATTACAGTATATCACTGATTTTCTCAGTACAAAAAATAATTTCTCTGTGAACCTTTATTTAACTGACAAAAGTACAAAGAAAATGACTTAAATTTACTAAATACACACAAATTTAGAATTTGCTCCAACACACACAACAAAAGTTAGGACAGATTGAAAATAAGATTTAAAAGAGCACAGAATGAGTGTTTTTGCCACACAGCAAGAAGGTCCTGGGTTCGATCCCTGGGTCGGTCTCGGGTGCCATTCTGTGCAGAGTTTGCAAGCTTTCCTTGTGCTCCCATGGGTTTCCTCTGCTTAGCTTCATAGACACAGTGGTGCACTTAACTGGCCTGTTTCCAGTATAAATCTATCTTTATACTACAATTAGTATCCTCAGTTCCAAAGCAATTGCAAATGTTAGTAAAAATAAAGCACAATGGTAAATATGCCTCTGTTCTAACTTTTGTTGAGTGTGTTGCAGCCATCAAATTCCAAATTTGTGTATATTTATAAAATGCAATTAATGTGGTCAGTAAAACTACTGAACAGCTTTTCTTTGTACTTCAGTGATTTAAATAAACGTTCACTTGTATAAACATAGTACTGAATTTTTTTTGTGGAAGAATATACAAGGAGAATATAATGAGTATTCGCTATGGTTACCCCTAACAGGAGCAATCAAATGAAGAAGAAAAAACAAGAAAATGACATTTTACCATTGCATTTTGGAAAATATCTCACTTTTCTGAGAATGGGTTTGGATATAATAATCTTAATATAATTAAGTGCTAAAAACTTGATGCTGACAATAATTCATTTAGTACCAAGCACTTAAGAATTCTGATCATGAAAAATACATGACACATGTACATACACACCATTACCATAGCTTTGTAGCTCACTGGTAAACAAACCAAAAAGATCATGTAAAGAATGATGTAGCAGTTTTCTTGTTAGAACCATGGAAATGGTAAATGGTTATTTGGGAGTTTTTATTTGTTCCAGACTGCACAAATGCTTACATTTTTTGCCACTTACCAGTTTTAGAGTTGATTAAGTCTGTGAGGTGTATTGCTTCCTTGACAGCTCTGCTCTATCAAGTTGTCTTTCCGTATATATATACAGATGTACAAAAACAAAAACAAAATCACTTTAACATTATAGATGCACTGAATAACCAGATTATTGAGTTAAAGTCCAGGAATCTTTTATTTGATTTTGGAATATACTATATATTCATAATCATGACAAAATAACATGTTATGTTTACATCTAACCAGAACATTGATAACCAGTCTTTAAAAATGAATTATGAATTACTTGCTCATCACGAATTGTACATAAAGAACATGTATTTTCTTATGATTATAGGTGTGCCAAATACCCCACGGTAACATTTTCCTTAACTTGTATTTTAGTGTCTTTGTATTGGATACTGTAATAATGTAGTATATTATTTAAAGTTTATTTTAAGAGTCTCTTCCAGAGTTAAATGTTTATTTTAAGGTCTCCCCCAGAATTTCAAATTTAAGGCTTTCAGGGTGTCTAAAAGTAACTAAAAGTTAATCAGAAAATGTCAGACCCCCAAGAAGAGACTTTAAATAAGCTGTAACATTACCTGCAAGCAGTCCCTTTTTTGCCTCCTTTTGCCTGGCTTTTGTCTGGCTTTCTTCAAGCAAACTGTTTTGAACTGTTTTAAAAGAGGAAGGCAATTTAGTTGTAGGTACATTGCAGGTATTTTATTGCTGTGTCTAGTTTGTTTGGTAAATTTGAATAAAGTTTACAGGTTTTGCGGATGGTGTGCTTCATTTTATGGGTTGAAAAGGGACATGAAAACAAATGCTCATACTTCTTATTCGTGCAACCATCCCTCCAATTTCTAAACCGCTTCTTCCATTTCTGGGTCATGGGGAAACTGGGGCCAATCCCAGCTGACTAAGGGCCCAACGTGGGGTACACCCAGGGAAGAAAGGCCAACCCATCACAGGGCAACACATAGACAGACAACCGTTCACACACACTCACACATATGGGCAATTTAGAGTATCCAATCAACCTACTGCAAGCCTTTGGATAGTGGAAGGAAACCAGAGCACCTGGAGGAAACCCTCAAGAACACAGGGAGAGCTTGCAAACTCCTTTGTGCAACCATGTCTCTTTAATTGTAGCCTTTCAGTTGGTTCTAGAGGAAGATTGCAGGGAGTGGTGGCCTAGAAGCTAGGACATTGCCCTTTGGACCTAAAGGCCACAGGTTCAAGTCCTGGCCGGAGCACCACTGAGCACTGAGGTACTCTTGAGCAAGGTACCATCCCACTACACTGCTCCCTGGGTGCTGTTGATAGCTGCCTGCTGCTCCACGTGTGCACGTGTGATGGGTTTAATGCAGATGTTGCATTTTGTTGTTGTGTCTGAGTGTGTTCACAATGACAGTCACTTTCATGATTGCACTGTGTTCAAGCAAGTGAACAGGCTGCACTGAAAAAGTAACTGTATTGGTATAATCTTCATCAGTTGGATTTGTAGTGATTATTGCACTTTTATCTGTTGTCTTTTTTAGGCTTTCTATTTGGACTGCTTTTCTGATATCACTTGCTCATTTGGTTGTAGTGTATTGTGGTTTGGTCAAGCATGGACTGCATTCAGTTCATAGGCCATGTTTAAGTTTTTCTTTTGCTTTTTTGGAATATCAATGGCTATTTGTTTCAATGGGCACTTTAATATTTCAATAAAAATGATTTATTAAGCAACAACATCTAAAGCTAAAACTTAATTAATCTGAAGTGGTGTATCTAACAAATTGTAACTAGAAGCAGTTTGTATTACACAGCCTAATTCTCAGCTTTTAGTATCTAGTATATATATCTAGTGTATATACAATTTCTGACAGAAAATAATCTGAATCAAAACCTATGCTCTAATGGAGGAAGCAGAACAGTAAAATCTGATTAATGGAAGTGCTTTCTGCAACACAGGTCCAATGATCATTCACATTATGGCATATGACCAAAAAAAATTTGTCATACTGTAGTGAGTCAGGAGACAAACGCAGGTAAAATTGATGATGTTTAATGATAATTCCACATAGCCAAAGGAAGGTCAAACACCACAGCAAACAGAATGTATTACAGGCAATCTGATTCAGAAACGTAGTCCAGGCAGGTAGGTCAAAACACACGGTGAACAGGTAAATCAGAGGAAAGGCAGGGCAAGGTCAAAAATCCAGGCAAAAGTTAAAAAACACGGCAAACAGATATATCAAGGGCAAATGCAAAAATCAGAATCCAAGTACAAACCAAGTCAAAATCCAGAAATCCAAAACACTATAGAAACGCTTAGAATTGCAGTGAACTGACGAGACTTCGCACCATCCTGCAGGTCTGACTCCCCTTTAAAGACCTGCCCTGATTAGTCCCCATGAGTTCCAGCTGGGAGGGGCGTGGCACCTAATACTCAGGAGAGGCCGACCTTGCACGCCCTCTAGGGGGAGCCTCAGCTCCCCTTACAGTACCTCCCCTCTGACGCTCACCTCCAGAGGCGACCGAAAGCCGGCCCCTGGTCCGAGTACCAGGGCGCTCCGGACGCCGGATGTGGAAGTCGGCAATCAATTCGGGGTCCAGAATATCGGTTGCTGGTACCCAGCTTCTCTCCTCAGGCCCGTACCCCACCCAGTCTATCAAATAATCAAGGCCCCTCCTCCGGCTCCGGCTATCCAAGATGGACCGGACGG
Organism: Arnoldichthys spilopterus; assembly: GCA_037974385.1. Taxonomy (NCBI): domain Eukaryota; kingdom Metazoa; phylum Chordata; class Actinopteri; order Characiformes; family Lepidarchidae; genus Arnoldichthys; species Arnoldichthys spilopterus. The sequence goes on along the minus strand of JBBPDA010076687.1, from coordinate 4,961 downwards.
TATAAGCAGGTGTACCCTCAAAGTCCAAAGCCGGCGGAGGAGTCTCAGGGGGTACATCACTGGCCATGGGACCACTCAGGACAGGCTTCAAAAGGGACATATGAAAAACAGGATGTATTCGGTAAGTAGCAGGTAACAGCAATTTGTATGAGACTTCATTTATTCTGCTCAAAACTTTAAATGGACCAACGTACCTTGGATTTAGTTTTTTGCAACTTTGCTTCAGCTTTAAATCTCTGGTGGACAGACCCTATCCCCTGGCCGATACTTGGGAGTCTCCCTACGGTTTTGGTCCGCCTGTTCCTTTTGTCTCTGAATGGCCTCTGTGAGGTTTGTATGGGTCATTCCCCAAACCTGTTCTGCCCTCTCAAACCACTTGTTAACCGCGGGAACCTCCGTTCTTTGAGCATTCCAAGGGAATAGGGCTGGCTGATACCCCAGTACGCACTGAAACGGAGTTAAGCCTGTAGACGCACTCCTAAGTGAATTCTGTGCATTTTCTGCCCAGGGCAAGAAACTAACCCACCTGAACTGCTGGTTGTGACAGTAGCTACGCAAGAATCTTCCTAAGTCCTGATTTACTCTCTCTACCTGGCCGTTGGACTGTGGATGGTATCCTGAAGTTAAGCTCACTTGGACACCTAATTTCTCCATAAATGTTTTCCAAACCATAGACATGAATTAAGGCCCCCGATCCGAATCAATGTCTTCTGGTATACCAAAATATCTAAAAACTTGGTTAAACATAACTTCTGCTACTTGAAATGCCGACGGTAATTTTGGCATTGGTACAAAACGACAAGACTTGGAAAATCGATCTACAATCACCAGTACATACGTGTTACCCTGAGACGGTGGCAAGTCAGTTATAAAGTCCACAGCTATATGTGACCATGGACGTTGTGGAATGGGAAGAGGCTTCAACTTCCCCACCGGAAGTTGTCTGGACGTCTTTGTGATAGCACACGTAGAACATGACTTGACATACAGTTCCACTTCCCTCCTTAAGTTGGGCCACCTGAATCTCTCTGATCCATAGTTCTGGTTATTCCTGCATGTCCTGTGGACATACTGGAATGTACCCACTGGAGAAGTTTGTCCCGCACCACTGTTGGAACAAAGGTTTTACCTGTTGGGCATTCAGAGGGGGCAGGTTCCTTCTCACTCTCCCTTTGGATCTCCTCCTCAATCTCCCACTGAATCGGAGCTAGGAAGAGTGTCTCTGGAAGAATCATTTGTGGTTCCTCCTCCACCTGTTTGGATTCATACATTCTGGACAAAGAATCAGCTTTGACATTCTTTGACCCGGGTCTATAAGAGACACTGAACTGAAAACGAGTGAAGAAAATTGCCCATCTGGCCTGTCTAGGATTTAGTCTCTTGGCTGTTCTCAAAAATTCCAAATTTTTATGATCCGTAAGCACGATAAAAGGCTCCTGAGCTCCCTCCAGCCAATGTCTCCATTCTTCTAGAGCCATCTTAATTGCAAGCAATTCTCTATTTCCCACATCATAATTCCTTTCGGCTGGCGTCAATTTCTTCGAAAAGAAAGCACATGGGTACAGTTTTTCAAGCTCACCTTGACGCTGTAAAAGGATGGCACCTACCCCGATGTTGGATGCATCCACTTCCACTACAAATTGCTTAGTGGGGTCTGGGTGCTTGAGGATTGGTGCAGTTGTGAATCTCCTCTTGAGCTGCTGAAATGCCTCCTTTGTGTTTGGGCACCACTGGAGTTGCTGTTGCCCATGGCGGTCAGGGGTGCTGCAATAGAACTGAAATTATAAATCGGCGGTAAAAGTTTGCAAAACCTAAGAATCGTTGCAGTCCCTTTACATTATTGGGCTCTTCCCAATCCTGAACGGCTCTGACTTTCTCCGGATCCATCTTTACTCCTTGAGCGCTGATAATGTAACTTAAAAATTGCACCACTTCTCTGTGAAATTCACATTTTTCAGCTTTCACAAACAACTGGTTCTCTAATAATCATTGCAATACAGACCTCACGTGTCTCACATGACTCTCTCTGTCTGGGGAAAAAATCAGGATGTCATCAATGTACAAAATGACAAAACGCCCTAACATATCTCTTAATACATCGTTCAGAAACGACTGAAACACCAAAGTAGCCAATGAAAGTCCATAGGGAACTACCAGATGTCCATTAGTTGTAGAAAAAGCTGTTTTCCATTCCTCGCCTGGCTTCATGCAAAGCAAGTTGTACGCGCTACGTAAGTCTAGTTTGGTAAATATCTTTGCTCCACGTATTTGCTCCAAAGCCGATGGCACGAGAGGTAGTGGGTAAGTGAATGGCTTTATTATTGCATTCAGACCTCTGTAGTCAATGCAGGGCCTCAAACAAAAAAAAACCCTGCTGATACTTCGGATTTCGACTTTCGAATGTAACCATGTTCTAAAGCTTCCTTGATGTACTGCTCCATAGCTTGAGTTTCGGTTCTGGACAGTGGATAAATATGACTCCTGGGTGGAGAGCAACCTGGAAGCAACTCGATGGTGCAGTCAGTATCTCTATTTGGTGGTAATTTGGTGGCCCTTTGTTTACTGTATACCTCTCTGAGATTCTGGTATTCTGGAGGAAGTTGGAACTCCTCCTCCAACTCCGGGCTTTCGATACTGGTACTAGCGCATGGAAGCCTCATGCAATTTTTAACGCATTCCTCTGACCAAGACACTATTTCTGCGGTTTCCCAAGATATCGTGTGGTTATGTTTTCTCAACCAAGGAAGTCCAAGTACTATCTTGTGTGAACTGGATCTGATTACAAAAAACATGATGGTTTCCCAATGAATCCCACCAATATTAATTTACACAGGCTTGGTGACTTGGTTTACTTTACCCGTCCCCACAGGCTTGCCGTCGATGGCCAGTACTGAGAGTGAGGGCTCCAATTTCTCAAAATTAAGAATAATAGATTAAGCTCTTTTGCGGTCTCCTCATCAAAAAAGTTTCCGGCCACTCCTGAGTCTATGAGTGCTGAAAAGATATGATCAGAGCATGCGCTGGCAAAACGAACAGGCACTAACACCAGCTTAGAAAAGAAAGGTGGGCTCCTTGCTTCTCTGAGGTCTCAACTGACACTCAGCGACTCGATGTCCTGGTTCTCCACAATACAAACAAAGTCCCTTTCTTCTTCTTCTCTCCTTTTCTTGATGATTTAATGCCGTCGAACACAGCTGCATCGGCTCTTCCTCCCGGTTCTGACTCGCTGCGACGCCGAACCACCTCCTGCCCTTGGCACTCTTTCTCTCCTATAATAACTGATCCAGCTTTATTGCTAATTCAATCAGGTAATTTAAACTCTTTCCTTCGTCCCGACATGCCAACTCCATCTTTACCTCATTACTCAATCCTTCTTGAAACATCATCAGTAATGCAGCTTCATTGAAACCGCTCATTGCAGCCAAAGTTCAAAAATTTATCGAGTACTCCAGAGCCGAGTGTTTTCCTTGCTTGAGGAGCATTAAACATTCTCCAACCTCTTTTCCCTCATGTGGGTGATCAAATACCACCTTTATCTGTTTCATGAATGCTTCGTGGCTCATACCTCCCATCTGCTCCTCGTTCCATACTGCGGTCACCCACTCCAGCATGCTTCCAGTGAGTAGCGATATAACAATTGCAATCTTTTGCCTCTCTGACTCCTCTGGAAACTGGGACAAATACTGCTCACAATGAAACACAAAAGTCATTGTGTGCGACATTGATTAGGATTTCCATCAAATTTCTCGGGTCAGGCCAGCCTAACCTTGGCTGCGAACCTTCTCGGTGAAACGGGTGTTGCTGGAGTAGGGTTGTTTACGGAAGTGACATCTCTGGAACTGCTGGAGGCTGAAGTGAGTTCGGTCATATTGTTCCGGAGTAGGTGTAGTTCCTGGTGGTGCTCACCCAAAAGTCTTCCCTGCTCAAAAACAGCCTTCATCATTTCAGTTATTCCTGTGGAATTTGAATCCATATTACCTGCTGCTTCCATTTGTAAGGCGAAGTCTTCTGTCACATACTGTAGTGAGTCAGGAGACAAACGCAGGTAAAATTGATGATGTTTAATGATAATTCCACGTAGGAAGGTCAAACACCACAGCAAACAGAATGTGTCACAGGCAATCCGATTCAAAAACGTAGTCCAGGCAGGTAGGTCAAAGCACACGGCGAACAGGTACATCAGAGGAAAGGCAGGGCAAAGTCAAAAATACAGGCAAAAGTCAAAAACACGGCAAACAGATATATCAAATGCAAAAATCAGAATCCAAGTACAAACTAAGTCAAAATCCAGAAATTCAAAAACACTATAGAAATGCTTAGAATCACAGTGAACTGACGAGACTTCACACCATCCTGCAGGTCTGACTCCCCTTTAAAGTCCTGCCCTGATTAGTCCCCCTGAGTTCCAGCTGGGAGGGGCATGGCACCCAATACTCAGGAGAGGCCAACCTTGCATGCCCTCTAGGGGGAGCCTCAGCTCCCCTTACACTATTATATATATTTATTTATTTATCCTTTTTTTTCTTTTCTTTTCTCTTGTTTGTTATTGCTATCCAGTGTTGACCAGAGGAGGAAGGGTTCCCCCTTCTGAGCCTTGGTTCCTTTCGAGGTTTCTTCCTACTGCTAGGGAGTTTTTTTCTTGCCTCTGTTGCCTTTGGCTTGCTCCTTGGGGGCTCGGACTCGGTTTCTGAAAAGCTGCACATGCCATGAGCTGAGCACCCATCGGCACACACAACGCAAGAGAGCAGCTCCGCCCCGACGTCATACACCAAGCACTAAGACTCCACCACAATGATGACGCACGCTGAGCTTATATTTAAATATTAAATATTAGATCTCTTACTTCCAAAACCCTTATAATCAATGATATTATCACTGATCAGAAATTTGATATACTCTGTCTAACAGAAACATGGATTAAACAAAATGAGTACATAGCGTTAAATGAGGCGTGTCCCCCT
>JBBPDA010076656.1:0-12443 GCA_037974385.1 Arnoldichthys spilopterus | reverse complement strand
ATGGAGCAGCGGGCAGCTACCAACAGCGCCCGGGGAGCAGTGTAGTGGGACGGTACCTTACTCAAAGGAACCTCAGTAGGGCCCAGGCTGGGACTCGAACCTGCGACCTTCAGGTCCCAAAGGCAGCGTCCTAACCACTAGGCCTCCACTGCACACTATTTACACGCCTTCAGTTACTGAAGCTGTTTGACTCCAAATTTTCTCTTTATTTGCTGATTTACATGTTTTGAAAAGGGAAAAATTAAATAATATGTATATATACAAGATACAGGAACAATCAAACATTTTAGTTCCATAGGACAACGCTGAAGTTAGCGCAACAGGGAGTCCAACACATTCCTTTTAGTTATAAAATACAGTTCCACTATACGTGGAAAATTACTGTCTGGAAAAGGCAGTTCTCGTATGTGTCCGAGGTTTATATGCTAAATATATATATATATATATATGTAAAGTAGGTTAGGTAGTTTGCACAGGTCAGATTTTATGTCCTTACTCCCTTATTCAAATCAACAAAGAACCTTTAATTTGAGGGTGCCACAACTTATGCCTATGACTGTGATACTGTGATACTTCCACCATACCTAGAACCGATGGGAGTGTAATGAAGTAAAGGCTAACAGCACCTAGCTAAACAGCTAAGTGCCGCTAGCAGCACCTACCTAAGCGGGCTGCTTAACTAGCTAATAAACTAAACATCTCCTTCCTCCCTCCTTCTTCTCCTTCCCGGTCACCTTGTCCTCGCTGTGTGACGACCCACCAACAAACCCACCATTCTGTTCCCGCATACACGGCCTCCCTGGAACGCTAGGCTGGAGACCACCGCGGCTGCACCATGTGAGTTATGAGAAAGACTGTTTGGCTCAAGCTGTTAGAAGCACTGGTAACCCGGGACAGGCCTAAGTGTAGCAGAAGATTTTGCTCCCTCCCTCCCTCCCTCCTCTCTCTCTGCCCACTAAATCTGGCTAATTATCAACGTCTAGTCATGCCCGCTGCAGTGCATCGAGGCAAGCGGTCACAGGTTGCCCTAAGACTGTGGCTTACCGTCTTGCAGAAGTCTCAGGAGGCGTTAAAACTCGGCTGCTTTTGATTAGCAGCCCTTAATCTTTCATTCCGACAAGAAGCGATCCACAAAGCTCTCGGCGTCCCTCCACAGAAGGGTAACACAGATTAGCATTAGCATTAGCATGTACTGACACTATTTTTCTGGTAAGATAACCCTACTTTCTCAATCAGACTCAAAGACGGCGATTGAGGCCAAGACCCTCAACATTCCTGCATTTGTCTTCCCATTCACCTTCAAATGAAGTCAAGTTCCTATGCTAAACCGCCATGTTTGCTATCGCATTAGACCATCTGTTTGCCCAAATTTGAATGCGTCTGATAAAGATCTCCATTGTGAGTCAGGAAACAGCTTTGCATTAAGACCAACAACCGGGTGGCCAAGGCGCTGTCACTTTGCTTTGTTAGTTTAAAGATTATGTTAAGAGGCCTACTGTTGGCTCGGCCTTCCACTCAAAGCCACTCAATTAGCATTTACCCAGCTAGCGCACAGTGGGATATTAGCCTAATCAGCGCATTCTCATTCACACCTGAGGCCAAAGCCCTTCAGTTACTGAAGCCAGAGGCTATTTCATTATCCAAACATCTCTTCACTTTTCTACATTTGGACCTTGAGTATTAGTCACTGGTGCATCTAACAAGCTTGTCCCTGTATGATCCCGGTGCCTCTGTTCAAACATCTTCGTGAATTTTGTACCACTCGTATCCTATAGACACAGTCCAGGGTGGCCCAAAAGAAGACTTACCTCAGTGGTTCTTCCTCATGGTCTTATGGAGTTTCTCCATTTGACGCTTGGTTCCTTCCAGTGATTTTTCCTCATGCTCCTCAAGGAGTTTCTCCTTTAGAGTCTTGGTTTCTTTCGACGGTTTCAATGAGGTTTCTCCTTTTGACTCCTGCGTTCTCTCAGTGGTTCTTCCTTATGCTCTTATGGAGCTTCTCCTTTGAGTCTTGGTTCCCCTCTGTCATTTCTCCTCATGTTCTTGGAAAGTTTTTTCCCTCAGACACACGGATCACAGCCTTAACTTGCATTTCCAGGCAGCTGCTTTGGAAGTCTTGGTTCCTCTCAGTGGTTCTTCCTTATGCTCTTATGGAGTTTCTCTTTTTGAGCCTTGGATCCTCTTAGCGGTTCTTCCTCATGCTCTCGGGTAGTTTTGAATATTGGTTCCTCTTTGCCATTCCTCGTGTGCTTGGAAAGTTTTTCCCTCAGTGACACTGATCACGGGCTTTGCTTGCATTTCCAGGTGGCTGCTTTGGAAGTCTTGGTTCCTCTCTGTGGTTCTTCCTCATGCTCTTAGGTAGCTTCTCCTTTTGAGTCTTGATTAATTTTCAGCGGTTCTTCCTCATACTTCTAGATGGTTTAACCTGTTTAGTCTTGTTTAGTAGCAGTAAGTCAAGGTGGACTAGGAATACAAGCATCTTCATCAGCTCAAAAGGTCCAGATTGGTCCAGATTGGCTCCACTACTACACATTTGCTGCAACTAGAAAGTTCTAGTCTCTATGTCTTTGGTTCCTGTTTTCCCTGCCATGTTGTTGGGCTATGAAGTACTCAATCTGACAAAAGTATTGGGACACCTTTTTTAAAAATGTAACTGTTATATTCATTCGTTGAAAAGTAACAGCGAACATCAGACATTACTCTGACATTTGGAAAAGGCAAGGTAGGTCTTGTGACGTCCATGTGAAGGCCTCTCCTGGATGTTTGTGTACCTTAACATCACAGAAAGTTCTCTGAAGGCCTGGGACTCTCTCTGTGCCAGGAGAAGCCACATGTCAAAATATTTAGTCTCCCCATTGTCCAAGTCTACAGCGTACCACCATATCCCTTCCCCTTCCTTCGAAAAAATCTAGCGACAGCTTCAGTGAACAGATGCACATGTCTGGCCAAGAAACTTGCACGGCACTCTGCGTTTCGGCTTACAGTCGGCTTGGAAGTGAAAAGACGAAGCATGACTTTGGCACGCGTATACTTGAGCGCGCCCTGAGCTGATGTATGGCCTAAATACGTTGCCGCGCTCTTCCCACGCTGGTTTACAGAGCCTCGCATGCGATCCTGCATCGTGCACTTCATCGTTCACATCATGTAACCTCTCGAGGTCCAACAGTCACGGCATTTCGATGTAATGGGAACTTGAACGACAAACAAGGCTGCGCAGGAACGGAGCGGAGAAATCCATCATGGGCTATTGGTGAACTCAGCCAAGCCAACATCCTGAAGCCGCGGGGTTGGAGGGAAGGAACCAAATGTCTGTTGGTTTTCTTGTGGCAACGTTGAGCAAATAACACATTACCATTCATTTCATTACGGCCTAAGTGGAGTGTATGACAGATCCAGTCCAGAACTTTACTGCCACCCCACACACTTCTTTCCCCTCTTGACGAAATGACGGGGCCAAATCCGTCCTCAGTACGATGAATGAAGGGCCAAGATCCAACTAAGTCTCACTAAATTCATCTGGATCAAGGCACTGTCTGTGATTTCGATCCTTGGGAACCATTTTTTTATGGGTGGTGGTGGTGGTGGGGGGGGTCCAGTGGTCTATTTTTTGACATTGGATCATAAAGACCTATGCATTAATTCTAAGATGGACAAACATTCATTGGAACTACTGATAAATATGAGTTTTGGAGAGAAAACATGGCTTTGAGAGGATTTTCTAATACATTCTTCACACATTTTATACTCGACCTGATTTTCTAAAATGGAAAATTCCATTTATTTCATTTTTTTTTTTTTATCTGACGTTTTATTAAAATCCCTTATCCCTCAGACACACATAACTGACATCAGGATTTTGTTCCTTGGAAACGTTTTGGGGGGATTTTTGGAGGATTTGTAATACATTACTTAGTTACAGCACAATAATCTATGTATAGATAAAAAAAATGACATGAAATGGAAAATTTCTTTTTATTCAAAAATGTCATCCGATATTTTACTGAAATACATAAACGTGATCATATTCTCATCAGACACACCCATGGCTACCAGGATACCGCAATATCTTAAGCAGTCGGTGTAATGTGTTCATTGACATCGTTAGCATCAGAATTTTGTTCCTTGTTCCTTTTTTTTTGGGGGGGGGGGGGGGGGGTCAGGTGACCTTTTTTTGACATTGGATAATAATGATCTGTGCGTTTATATTAAGGAGCACAAAAAATGTTGAAATGTGAAATTTAACTTTAATACAACATATATACACACAATTCCCATTGTTATAAAAAAAAAATTTTAATTTCACTGAAATCCAATGATTTTCTCATCAGATGCTCACCAACGCTACCGGGATTCCACAATAGCTTAAGCAGTCGGTGTAATGAGGTCATTAACATTGGGATTTGGTTGCTTAGAAACCTTCTTGACCTGTTCTCCGACTGTGGACAATAATAAAAACGTGTGTATTACAGTAGGAAGCACCAAACGTTCTTCAGAGTGAAATGAGTGATAAACAGCGAGCGTATGAAGTTCATAAAATGAAGAGTTTTGGCTCTGAGAGACGTTTACACACATTCTCTCCTCAGATACGCCAGTGTCATGAGGAGGCAAGATCACCAGGATTCCACCGTAGCTTATGCAGTGGGTGTAATGAGGCCATTAACATCATTAGCAGAAGAACAGCTCAGATCTGTGGCCAAACCCCCCACCCCACCCCCCACCACCACCACCGTCTTAACCTTCAGTACAGCTCCTAGCTGGGAGCAGTGGGGGGCGTGATAACAGCCACAAATGAAGTTAGAGAGAAAACGAATGAAACTACTTAAGTAATGGCCCCCATTCAGGTGGGCGGGGACCCCCGCGGACTCTTGCTCGGGCAAAGACTGAGATATGAATGTAGCCACGTGCACGTCTACGCGTTTATTAATGCATCCTTTTATCGATGGACACGCTTCTGTCCATCCGGGTTTCCGGTGTCCTCTGTATCTAGAGCTTTCAAACTACCTGTGAACAACACGGGGTTAATCAGAGCCCAGCAGAGTCCAGGCCTGCGGAGGGGAGATTAAAACATCTCTCCCAAACCCTGAGAGGGGGGGGGGGGGCAACGGAGGGGGAGGGGCGGGGTGAGAAAGGGGGAGGGGGGCGGGGACACTTCTGCCTGCCCCTCCGCTCATTGGCTCGTCGCGTGCTCCGGCTGACACGCGAGAGCCAAAAGGTGCCGGGGGTTTCCTATTGGCTCTCAGTCCCCTGCCGTCTCCCACTGAGGGGCATTTGAAGCAAGGCAGCGAGCAAGGAGATCACTCTCAGCTGAGCTGGTTCTTTTTTTCCTCAGTTCCTGCACTTTGTTTTTTACACCTTCTCCTGCCTCCAAAAAGAGGGCATTTGATTTTCTCTCTCTCTCTCTCGTTCCTTCCTCCAAATCCCCATTTTTTTTTTTTTGTTCTGTTTTTTTTCGTTTTTGCAAGAATTCCCCTTGATTTTTTTCTTTTTTCTTTTTCTTTTGGAGACTCTCCACACCTGGAGGGCCTGCACGATGAAGCTCCTCGTACCCTTGCGCCTGTGGAAGGCTGTCGCCATGGCCCTGCTGGTGTCCCAGGCCCGGTCGACGGAGTACGAGTACATGAGCTGGAAGGTGGACCAGTTCAGCAACGGCCGCATCTACGACAAGCCCCCGCAGTGTGTGGACATCCCGGAGGACCTGCGCCTGTGCCAGAACGTCGGCTACACCCAGATGCTGCTGCCCAACCTGCTGGAGCATGAGACCATGGGTGAGGTCAAGCAGCAGGCAGGCAGCTGGGTGCCCCTGGTGCACAAGAACTGCCACCCGGGCACCCAGCTGCTCCTGTGCTCCCTGTTTGCGCCCGTATGCCTAGATCGGCCCATCTACCCGTGCCGGTGGCTGTGCGAGGAAGTGCGCGACGCCTGCACGCCCATCATGGAGGCCTTCGGCTTCCCCTGGCCCGAGATGCTGACCTGCGACAAGTTCCCGCAGGGCGACGTGTGCATCAGCGCGCCCAACGCAACCGAAGCCACCGCAAGTCCTGGTGAGTTCCTCTCAACAAGTAGGAGTCTTATTGAGGCGCTGTGGTTCTCACACTTACGGGGACCCATGGGGCAAGTCTCCCCCTCTCTAGAGGTAATCTGATGAGGCGAGAGAAGCATCCCGTGCACTGTAGGGACATCCTGAAAGGTCATAGGTCTTGCATACCATTCGAACCGTGGACCATGTCCACCTACAGTCACGTTTGGTTTTCTCTGCTTAAAAAAAACCCCACAAAGGTCTTGTTGAGTGTCCTCCAATGGTACGAAGAGCAGGGTTTGCCTAAATGATGATCTGAGCGTCTTCGGGTCCAAACCTTTGACCCCAAGATGGCCTCAAAGGCGTGTCTCGGGCCCCAACAATGTGTTATTCTCAAAACCAGGTTCTTGCAGTGGTTTCTCCAGTTCTGCAGTCCTTGCGGAGATAAGTGGGAACGATCTAAGCAGCGTTCCACCTCAGCGGTTCCTGAGGAGCGTTTTAAATGGTTTCCATTCGCCGGAGTCACTGGGGCAAACCGAGGCACTTCGCACGACCGATACCCCTCGAACAAGCCCTGCGGTTTTTCACAAGAGCCCACAGTTTAGTCTGCCAAGTTGCCCTGGCCCCTTTTAAGATCCAGCGCCGCGACATTTTGCCCCTAAACGGCACGTAAGGGCACGTTAATTGTGCACACTGTATACATTTAGGGTCAATTTACCCACACTCCACTCTCCCACGCCTTTTGCTGGGCGTGAGGACCGACACCTCCGCTGCATCTTAAAAGGCGGCGTGATGTTATTTCAGCGGCCGGCATCTGTTGGCGCCCTCTCAGCTTCGGCCCGGCTCACCTTTTGTTACCTCGAGGCCTTGTCGTTCCTCCCTGAAACGTGTTCTTTTCACAGCATTGACTCAGGAAAAGTGAAAGCACCGAGCGTTTGACTTTCCCCGCGGTCAGGTCAGTCAAAAGTCTGGGGACGCACGTCGGGAACGTTTTACTCGCCGTGACTTTTCAACTGCGCAACGAAGTCTTTCTTAACGCACAGCGGCTACGTGCTCACCCTCTGGGTTCGCGTCGCGTCGCGTTCGCCCAAAGCGTCGTTCGCGGCGTGAAGAGCGGCTTTTGGGCACCGGTTTTACGCGTTCGCTTCCGACCTGGAACTCTCTCGGACGATCGGACGCCGCAGCAAAGTGATAAAACACTTCATTCCAGGACGAATGTGGCCACGTTTTCGTCAACTAGGTCCTTAATACGGTCAGTCGCACACACGGATGAGGAAAACAGGCTCGTTTGCCTCAAAAGCGATTTCTGAAGGCATTGTTCTGTAGTGTTCCCAAACTTTCGAGGAGCCAGATTCGTATATGAGCGCTCATGTAACAGCTGGAAGTAATTGATTGAGGGGGGTGTGTGTGTGTGTGTGTGTGGGGGGGGGTGTTAGCTGAGGTCCAGCGCAACGCCGGGACAGTGTCCAAAATAACAAGACCGTTATACATACGTTCACTTCGGCTTATTGCGCAACGGCGGCGCCTCGTGTCTCTGACGAATGCCTGTAAGAAAAGAACCTGGGGAGGGAAGAAAAGAGGCTTTAGAAGACAGCAGCCTGCCGTGTTGAGGGGCTTTTTGTGTGTGTGTGTGTGTGTGTGTTGGGATGGTGGGTGGGTGGGTGGTGATGGGAGGGGGGGGGGCCTCAATAGTCCCAGCGCAGGCCTCCCCGCTGAGCTGCTGGCCTGGCTCTATTAGCATCGCTTTTCATAGGCTAATGCGGGGGGGGGGGGGGGGGTCGTGCAACAGCCGCTTTTTTTTTCAACTGGTGGCATCTTCTAAGAAGACCTGCGGCCCTTAACTCCTCCCCCTCCCCCTCCCCCTCCCTCCACCTTTCCTACATTTGCCCTCGCCGACTTCTCGTGTTCCATGCTGAGTCAAGGTCTCAGTTTCTGCGGCGCATTCGCCACGAGCCGTATTTCACCCTGCGCGGAGGCCTTCCGGGGCCTGCCCGGGCTCCGCCGGACGAGGGGGAAAGTACGACTGGGTGATGTAAACGGCTCGTAAATCGTGCGGGAATTTCCGCGCAACCGGCGTAAATAACTAGGAGGCCGGGGGACGTTCCGAGGCAGCGAAGCGCGATGAAGCCAGACCCGTGTTTAAAAAAAAAAACCAAGCGAAGGTTCCTCAAGGGTTCTCAGCTCCAGTGTGAGGGAGAATCTGGATGTAGTGTAGAACATTTACACTGTGTAGACGTTCCTCACACTTTAAAAGGGTTCTTCTTCCTCGCACACCTCCCTTGCACAAATAGGATCCATTCAGAGGTTTTTTCGGGGGGGTGGGGGGGGGGTGGGAGGACCGAGGTGGTTCCTCGATGGGGTCTGTCAGGAAAGAGCACGAGCAGATCCAGCCTGAACAACCCTGCAACCCTCCCTCCTGTTCTAGGAAGTCGGTTTTTCACGCAGTACCTCCGTCCATTTTTTTAGGTAATTTTTTTAAATTAAAATGTATTTATTTGTTTGTTTATTTATTTAAGTTTTACAGTTAAGACCTCCCTAGATGATCACTTTTTTTGGGAGCTTTGGGGGCCACTGAGCTGTATCCGTCTAGGTGGCACCAGTGCTTAAGCCCACTCCATGCATTGAGTTCTTAGGCCTAACACCTTGCTTAAGGCCTAAAACTAGAGCTATGCCGTCGTGCTCAACATGAACGTATCATTTTGTAGCCTCATGACAGGCGATAAATTAGCAGAGCTTTTTAAAGTGACCGTTCTGCCAGAAAAAGCATGTTTGTTTGCTTCTCTAGCTTTGCTCTGGGGTTATGAGTCTTAACGAATCACATGGCCACTAATTAGCACTGCCTTCACCCCAAACCACGGCAGGTCACTCGTGTGGTTTCTGACGCTGTGACGCACTGATATCTGTAAAAGAACATTTAAAAACCCACTCAACTGAAAACAGAGCCTTTACGAGCCGAGGTTATACGTTATTTTGTCCATTTCTTGGGAAAAACTGCGTATTTGAAATATCTACCCACTCCGGTTGCCAGATATGTTCTTTGCGAGACACTGTTAAAGAACCACTTGTGGTTCCCTGAAGAACCTTTAAGTGGATATTGGAACTGAGATGAGGACAGGGCAGTGGAGGCCTAGTGGTTAGGATATTGCGCTGGCGACCTGAAGGTCGCAGGTTCAAGTCCCGGCTCAGGCACTACTGAGGGACCCTTGAGCAAGGTACCGTCCCAATACTCTGCTCCACGTCTTGGAAGTCGCTTTGGATAAAAGCCCCAGCCCAATGAGTAAATGTAGGAACCTTTTTAGCTTGAAGAACCTCCCTGTAACAGACGGGTCAGAATCGTGACGGTTATGTGGTGGTTCCTGAAATCTTGAAGAAGTTCTTTACACCATTACGGTTCTCCAGGGAACCAAAAGCGTTTCGTTTTGTTTTACACCATTCATGTTTCCTTTAAAGAGCCCTAACGCTGCTGAGTTTATTCACAGTGTGAGCTGAGTCGACCACACGGATGTGTGCAAAAGTTTGTGCCCCCCCCCCACACACACTCCACCAATCAAATGAAAGCTTTGCTGATCTTCCGAGTGTAAAAAAGTGCACATCCTCTGAGAGCCATGTTTCAGTGAGCTCCCATCCTGTGTAGGATCAAACACGGTCTGACCGTCCCAAACGCCTCGTAGCACCTCGGCAGCATGGGGAGGAAAGCTCATGCTCCTGGAAAAGAAATGGGGAAAGGCTATTTGTTCACTGTTTTTTTTTTTTTTTTTTGATGATGCCACGCAAACAAAGGCCAGAATTCGGGAGCTGAGGTTTCAAGATTTCAGCGCCATGAGCCATCGCCGACATGTGCTTGTTAGGATCTTGGTAGGTTTGAAGGTCCAGGAGCTTTCAAAGGAGTTCCTCACATCACAGCACCCTCAGGTCCGGCAGTTTAGTGCAGCGGTCTCGTGGAGGACAGGTTTGAAGTGGGTGATAATTCCCATGAAAAGGACAACACGAGCTGGTAAATGTAATCGCCAGCCCTTTTCACCTCCGCGCCACTTTCACAAGGATTTGCCAAATAGCTGCAACTGATAGGACGACTGGTTGGATTCACACAACGTGCCGTGCAGTTAGCAGCCTTCTCCGTCCTTCTTTTGGCCCATGCGTATAGATGACCTTGTGTCCTGCAGTGCCAGAAACCACATCAGCAAGTCTACTAGCAAACACACAAGCAAAGCTCTCCACTGTGGAGCTTAGGCCGAGTTAATGAAGAAGGATGGCTGTAATCTCATATAGCGGTGGTCGTGCAAAGTTTAAGGTCTCCGTTTCCATGACTACCAGGGGCCTCCTTTGGCATAATACCTTTTAATGCTCTCGGCCCGGCCCGAGGTCTTAGGGGCCTTGTCCCAAATCTGCTGGCCCTTTCACAGTGAGTTGGGTAACAGTTGTTGACATACATGTGTAAATGATGCCGTTTGGGGTTTGTTTACCGCAAATTACCATGACAGTGAGAGAAGATGGGTCGGGGCGGGGGGGGGGGTTGGGGGGTGGAGCTTGGTGCTCTGTAAAGGAGGGGATTCCGCTTACCCGCATCATTTTTTTAGGTATGCGGCAGAGATGCGGCGGCTGCCGATCAGCAGGTTGGACCATCTTGATTGAATGTGCATGAGCGGCATAAATTTTAAGGCCACCCTTGTGCTCCCTTTGCACTCCCGGCTACGGATGGCTGTGGCACCATCGGGGATCCAACCCACAACCTGCTGACGATGGGGCCAGTTCTTCGGCCCCACTGACAGCAGCCCCATCGTTATGTGTTCTTATAGGCCGTAGAGGCTGCTGAAGTTGGTGCCGACCTCCCAGACTCTGGCGACGCTTCACTGAAGGCCGGTATTTGTGCAGGTCTGGTGAGGCTATTCCCCAAGAGGGTGGACGGCCCAGCTCTCGAACCACCAACCTCAGTCAGTTTCGATGCCGTTTCAGTATAATGACAGCTGTCGCTTGTTGGGAAAAGCCTTTATAAACGACTATGCAGCTTCATGTGGCTCACGAGCACTGTACTGTTGACTGGTGCTGGTTCCTGCACTGTGATGTGAGTGCGCCTGACAGGTGGATTATTAGGGAAGTTTCCGTCCCACGAGGTTTCGGGCTGCTCGGCGACTCGCTTCCCCACCGTTTACAGCCATAGACAAACTTTCCGAAGACACAGAGGGGGGGGGGAGTAAATCAGGGCCAGGCTGCATAAGGAAACGAGGGGAAAACATTTGGTCTGTATTATTGTGGGCGGTGGGGTGTTGCTCTGCAATGTTATTGCCTCTGACATCGTTCCTCTTCTTTCTGTCTTAGGTTTCCCTAAGGCCTGCCCTCCCTGCGACCACCAAGTGGATGCGGACGCTATTCTGGATCACATTTGCGCCAGCGAGTTTGGTAAGGTCATCAAATAGGCCTCTTTCTCTCTTATTGCACACACACACACACACACACACACACACACACACACACACACTCTGTGGTGAAAACGGAGGTGTTACAGCCGAGCCCACTGACATAACGTTGGCGAGATTATGTGGCCAAAACCGCTCAGGCCTCAGGAAAAATCCCACATCTACTGCATGTTCCAAGCATGTCGCCCCCTATAGGGAGCCGCAGCAGCAGCAGCAGCAGTTTTCTTCGTTATGGTGCAAAAACTAGAATTAATTGGTGGTGTTTTGCAACAGAGCAGCGTTATATCACCACTCAGTTTAATCCGTTTAACAGAATTTACAATTTTATATCATTTGCCCCATGCAACCACTGAGAAGCCCTGTGGCGTCCACCAATCCTGCTAGCCTAGCCAATGATCTACAGGCTAACAAATATGACCTAGCCGGCGTTAATGTAGCTTTTATGCATCGGTTTTTAAAACAAATGACGTTCTGTCTTTACTCAGCCCGACCAGAGACACGCTTTTTTGACTTTTTCAGGCAAAGAAAGAAGCCTGAGATATATTGCTAGCCAGGTTAGCATTAGCGTTTAGCTTGGCCTCCTGCTCTGAGGCTCTTTCGTGCCATTTTCTTTGTGTGACCATGAATGTGGACGAGGGAAAGTGCTGTTTACTCACCCCAACATTTTCCCTGCTGGTCCTGGGGATTTAACTGGCCTCCCGTTACAAGCTCTCTTCACCAGCTAAAAAAAATACTATACTATAAAAAAATACTTCAAACCGGTCGGGCCTACAACACCAGCCTCCTTAAAGCAGCCTTCCGTCTCCAAGCTCATCGGGGTGAGCAGCAGTAGTGCGTCAGCCCATAACCTGGAGGTCTCATATTTGGCAGGTTCAGGCCATTTTAATGGGAAACATAGCAGGTTTGGGAGTTTGGGTCAAGACGTCCTGGGTGGTTATTCAACAGGGGTTTAAGAGGTGCAGGTTGGCTCTCGTACTGGGGTGGTGGGCTGGGGGGGGGAGGGGGGGGGGGGG